>CAUYRT010017505.1:0-46045 GCA_963574885.1 Lepilemur ruficaudatus | reverse complement strand
GGCCGGGCGCAGTGGCTCACGCCTGTAATCCTAGCACTCTGGGAGGCCGAGGCGGGCGGATCGCTCAAGGTCAGGAGTTCGAAACCAGCCTGAGCAAGAGCGAGACCTCGTCTCTACTATAAATAGAAAGAAATTAATTGGTCAACTAAAAATATATAGGAAAAATTAGCCGGGCGTGGTGGCACATGCCTGTAGTCCCAGCTACTCGGGAGGCTGAGGCAGGAGGATCGCTTGAGGCCAGGAGTTTGAGGTTGCTGTGAGCTAGGCTGACCCCACAGCACTCACTCTAGCCTGGGCAGCAGAGTGAGACTCTGTCTCAAAAAAAAAAAAAAAAAAAACTGATAAGCTAGTAAGAAATTACCAGGCCAAATTTTAAGAGAAAGCTGAAACTCAGAGGGATAAGCTGAGTATCTTAAATAAATTTTTCCCAGAGAAGAAACTAAATTTTGGAATTGAGTTACATGTCTGGGAAATGGAGACAGGTATTGGAATATCTGCTTGAGTTTACTAGACTTTTTATTCCATCATTGAATTTTGACTCTGAGTGATTATTTCATCTTAGTAAAGATCAACCAGTGGTAAACCCCATTCCTTCCCATACTTGCAGAGAATTTGGGGAGAATTTCTCCAGCTCTGAGCAGAAGGAGGGCCAAAAACAGATAGATATTTTCTCCTGGGAGGTTTTATCCATTAGATGATATTATTTGGATTTTCAGCCCAATTCATATCACTAGGATTTAGAATTTATTTTTTAAGTTGATACCTAGTAATTGTATGTATTTATGGGACATGCAGTGGCCAGATCAAGGTAGTTAGCATATCTGTCATCTGAAACACTTATCATTTCTTTGTGTTAAGAGCATTCAATGCCTCCTTCTAGTTTTTTGAAACTATAAAATATATATGTTAACTGGTCTTACACTAGTAATGGGGCCTAAGAACCACTGAGAGAAACAAATACAAATCCTATCTGACAGAGGTATTTTATCCTAGGTCTCAGGGAATCATCACAGTTTCTTTTTATGGGCAATGAAAAAGACATGCTAATAGATAAACATACAAAGAAATAAGATATCTTGAGCAAAAACCAGTAGAAACAACAGACAACAGAAATAGACCTGTGAAATCTGCAAATTTTGGAATGACTAGAATCATATAAAATTACTTTCTTCATTTTGTTTAAATAAATAGGGAATACATTCAAAATATCAGCAGGGTACAAGATCTATCAATCCATGAAAGACAATAATTTTAAAACAATGAAGTAGAGCTTCAGAAATGAATATACAATACATAAAAATTTAAAAAAACATATTGAACAAAAATGAAAATAAAATGAATGAGAAGACCGTTTGGGGATTCCTGTAATTGCCAAAATAAGGAGGAATTTACTCTGTGTATGGAACTATTTTTAGGTTTCTTTTCTACACCCCCACACAGAGCTACCTGTCCTGTTTGTTTACATTCTCTTCTTTGCACGTGATGAGGCAATACTGAGTAAACCAGAGGTCCCGTTCTTGTGTCTCAGTTGCTAACAGTCCCAGTGAGTAGAAGCACTCCCAAATCCTTTTCTAGAGATCGATTATTATGCTTTATCTAGGGGACTTCATCTCCTCTCTATATCCAGGGAAGCAGGGCAAAACTGCTTTGCTGTTCTGGATGCATTTCTTTCAAAAACTGTTTTTTTCATTGTACATCATAATCATATTCTTTCTATTTCTTAACTCCACCCTAGTGCTTCTCTGAACAAGCTAGGGAAACACTGCTCTGAATCTGGTTCTCTCTCCTCTGTATTGCGCTTTGATTACGTCTACTCTATTATCACCAACAACATGGTTTCCTCTGCTTTCTAGAAATAGTGCTATAAATCTGGTCTCCCCATGCATTCATTCTTATTTTTTATTTAAACTTCTATTTTAAAAATATTTTTTTCTGTTACTTTATCCAAATATTAGAAAAGAAGGGAGAAAGTAGAGGGTATGTAATCAACCACATTGTTCGGGGAGCATCCTGTTTTGAATCAGGCTTTGTTGAGAACTGCCTTTTTTATTCTGCACATTAGCACTATCTGAAGAATTTTTAAAAAACAGTATTAGGCTGAAACACAAATAAATCAAAACCTCTGGGGTTAGGAACTGAACATCCACATTTAAAGCTCCCCAGAGAATTTTAATGCACAGTCAAGTTTAACAGATCATAATGTACCTCTTCTGATAAATTAAAAAATTCTTGAGAACAAGAACTTAACATTACTTATTTATGCATCTAGTTTGTAAGTAGGCATTTAAAGGTTTAATAAATTGACTTAATAGTGCTCTGAAAAGTTGAGAGTGAGGAAATTAACAGTAATTGTTCATTTTTATTTTATTTTCTCAGGCTTCCGGAAATTTAAAAAAAATGAGAAATTCATGAAAATATATTCACCTCAATTTTCTGTATAAGTAACTAACCTAAACAAAAAGCTGCTCCATGTGACATGAATAAATTAGTGCATTTTCGTGGTTTATTAATTACACAAGTACACACATATATACACAGCCCACAGGGAGACCCCTGTGCCTTCTCTACTTGATTTTGTAGTTGAAATAATTTAATACTTTCATTTGAGATGTGAATTTTTCAATTATCAGGGTAGCAGTTTCTATGATCATGTAGTTTCCAGGATTATGTTTGATGAATTTCCGGGGATTCCTTTCTCTCTCACTTTGCTTTATATGCTAATAAATCAGTGTAGTTCATCTGGGATAGTGTGGCACATTCTAATGAACAAACTGACTATCTAGCACAGAATCTTAGCCTGGGAACTATGAATCACCAAGCTATAAATACACTGGGAGCTCCCAGAAAGGTGCTGTTAAATTACACAATGATGCTTTTTCTGTACGATGCTGCTGGATCCTGAGGGTGAGTTGATATGTAGGTTCAGAGCTTTATCTATTTTTTAATCTGAGAAGAGCAATCTGTGAAATGCAATATTAAAAAAATTAATAATAAATGCCAGATTATGCATGCAACTTTACACTCCAGTGTATGTGCACTCTGAGGATCTTTTTGATCTTTGAGATCAGAGAATGTTCCTCTAATTATGCCGTATTTGATCCAGAATCTTACTAAACTGGCTTGCACTCTCATCTTCCCTTTGATGGATAAGCCCTGCAGATAGAACAACTCCCCTGGGCTCTGCTGCTCGAACAGAGATAAGCTGTCTCCATAATTAAAACATGTTTTTTTCATTTTCAATATGGTGGTGGTAACAATTGGTTCTGATGTAGAGCATATCAAGCTCTCACGGTGCTGTTCAACAGCAGAAGTGTGAATTAGAAAAGGATGTTTTTACCACTGTCGTCCAGTTGAAAATTTGTTTTCATTGTGGTAAAATATGCATAACATAATATTTGCCATCTTAGCCGTTTTGTGTACAGTTAGTGCTAACTATACTCATGTTAGGCATAACCAATCTCCAAAATGTTTTCATCTTGAAAAACTGAAACTCTATACCCATGAAACAACTCATCATTTCTCTCTGCCCTAAGCCCCTGGCAGCCACCTTTCTACTTTCTGATTCTGAGTCTGACCACTCTAAGTACCGCTTTTAATTGGATGATACAATAATTGTCTTTTTTTATTGTCATATTTCATTTTAACATAATGTCTTCAAGGTTCATCCATGTTTTCGCATGTATCAGAATTTCCTTTCTTTTTAATGCTGAATAATATTCCATGGTATGTGCGTATCCCTCCTTTTTCAAAAATAAATTTTATTGTATTTAAAGCATACAACATGATGTTATAAGATATATAAATACATGGTTAGTATATTTTGTTTATATATTTATCCATCAAAGAACATTTGGGTTGCTTCCACCTTTTTGGCTCTTGTGAATAATGCTGCTATAAACATGAGTCAGAGCTCCCCTTTATAAATGTGTTCTAACCTTTCTAAATCACTATTCTTCTCCTACAGATAACCAAATCTAATGAATTCTCCCACTTGGGCTGATTATAAGGATTCCTGTGCTCCATCCAAAACCTGCCAAATCAGAAGGTCTTGAGAAGGGACTCTTGGGAATATCACACTTTACAAAACTTGTGGGGAGGGACACTCAGATTATTTTGGTAATTAAAAGCTTTGGGAACCTAGCATTACTTTGTATCCTCATTAACTGAGATTACTTAAGACTACATTTTAATCACCCACTATGTCTGATAAAAAGATCACTTGGAGCCTTTCTGAGAGAGAAATCTATAAAAGAATCATCAACACAGAGCATTTTATAAAAACACACAATCTCTCCACTTATTTCTGTGCAGTTTATTTTTAAGTGAAGGATATTTGTTAAGACTTCCTTTCACACAAAGAATGATTTAATTAAGTCTTAGCAGCCTAACCAGCTAACTATTAATAGTTGTAACTTGAAACTTAGGCTAATATGAATTTTAGCACTTTTCAAGGCTAGTTCAAGAAGTTTAACAAACAATTCTCAGTGTTTTTCAGTGATGTATTTCTTAAAATCAATATTAAAAATAAAGATGTCAATGAAGAAAACATCAAGTATGAAAAGTCAAATTACTGAATGAAAATATTTATACTTTATAAATATTTACATATTTTAAACTGATAAATCTATAAATAATCCTATATAATTTATTTATACAGAAAGTGATTTATCTGTTTTATCTTAGCAAGTGTGTCTAGGTTTTAAATTAAAACCCTTATATTGTGCAATTAGTTTTTGTAAAGGACTCTTTGTTGGTGATCATGCACTAAATTTAGACTGACTTCATGTATTCATAATTTTTTAAATATTGTGATTAAATTTATTATTTAATATGCTTTCTTCCAATAACAGTATCACAACCACGTTTAACCATGTCCAGTTGTCCAATTCATGTTTTCTATTATTTTCTTTCCTCTCAAAAAGTTTGATTTGCATTTTTATTTTGAACATTCTCAATGTTTCCAAGTATTTAGGTATTTGGTGTTGCAAGGACCATAGTTCCAAATAATTTACTTCATTAATAAGAGCCCTTAGTAATCATCTGATATGTATTACCCTTTCCAAAACATGTTTTTATTTAAGTGTGACAAATCCTTAAGAAGTACATTTAAATTTTTAGTGCTATTTACATGGTAATTTAGTACTAAACTATAAATATTAATTTATATTTATATGGGCACTTGCACATGTATCACAGAACTGTCACCATCAAGTAAACTTTGGAAGGCAAATTACCCATTAATTGATTCAACACCCAAGCCAATGATGAGTGTCTCTGATATTCCAAGCTCTATATTAAAACTATAGCTATAAGTAATAATAGTGTAAATTATTCCCCTTCAAGATCTTGTCAATCCAATGGGAAAAATATTCCAAAAGAAAGTTTAATTATCACTGAATTATCAAAATTTTAATGATGTTTATATAGCATGTAAGGAGATCCCAGTGGATTTCTCTATATGAAAGTAAAAAAAAAAAATTGAGGTTAGGACGTGAACAGGCCAAGAAATTTAAAACATTGCATTGTCTTTGGAAGAAATAATTGAAGATATAATCTTTGAGAAACGGACTAATGAGCACTTACTTAGGGAATGGGGAGAGGATGTGGATTAAATACTGATTTTTCAAGATGAAAGAGAAGGACAAACATTGTGTTTTATCCAGAACATTAGAAAAATAAGAGAATGACATTACCCAAGAGAATCCTAGAATTCCTTTAATAATTTTACTTTTCCTTAATATTGTTCCTGAACTAGATAGCAGAACCCACTACTTTTAAAATTCTAATTAGTAAAATTTTTTGTTATAAAATATTATAAAATTTGTGTTAAATATATACAAAGTCAGTGAGTATAATATAATGGATTCTTTTGAACTTATCACCCAGCTTCAACAATTATCAACATACGCATCATCTTTGTTGGGTTTTATTATTCACACACAGGATATCATACAGAAAGAGAATCCAAGATCCTGAAAGTCTAGATCTTAAATCCTGAAACTTATCTCTCAATTCTCAAGACTCCATTTCTTATATAGAATACTATAATTAAATAGAGCAAAAGCCAAAATGACTGAAAAGCAAAAACAATAAAATATGGAATAGAATTTTAACTGAACAATGCTAATAATAAACTACTGATAATACATTATGAGAATGTATTACTCTAAACAAAAGAAAGTATTTCCGTTTGTTTAGAATAATATTGAAAAATACTCAAAATTATTGTGAGGGTTGAAGGAAGGATGTGTGGATTACAGGAGGCAATGACTGAGTGTTAGGCAAAATGCCAAATCTTTGCACGATTGACTTGTGGCTGATTAAAATGAAAGTACAAGCAGTTTCCATACTAGGTTATTAACAAACATTGTTGATAGAACTCATGGTATGATACTTCCTTACCTACTAAAAAGCACCACAAACTTCATATTAAATCATGAAACAGTAGAAGCATTTCCAAAAATGTCAGGAAAAGAATAACATGCTTATAATACACTATTATATATCTCTGAAGTTCCTACCATTCAAACAGTTATAAAAAATTATGAGACACAAGTACTTGAAAGAAATATGCAACACAATTATTATTGCTGAGAGCAAAATATTGCAACCCCAAAGCCAAAAGAATAATTGACTTAGCATTAAAATTAAATAAAATTTAAAAATGCATCTGAATATTTGATTTAAAAATGTCAATCGCTTTCTTGATCAGAAATAAAGTTTTAGAAAATTTAATTAAAAATAATCTAATTCACAATAATAATACCTAAGGATAAATTTAACAATAAATATTAAAAACCTCTATGAAGACAAATAAAAGAACTATTGAAGAGTGTAAAAAAGCAGGACTTATAGCAAAGGGACAATATATTCAACATTTTATATAAACCATTTTTAATATTCAATAATATTTATTGCCATTCTATTAAAATATTAATGAAAATTCATCATTTAGGAAAGTGGTAATAAATGCCAGTAGGAAAAATAAATGAACATGAATAGATAATACTATTTTAAAATTAATAATTTTTTAAGGAAATTATACTAAAGATATTAAAGCATATTAAAATTTCACAGAAATCAAAAGACTATTTTACTGATACAGGAATAGACAAAAAGATAAATATCATTGACATGCATTTGTCTATATTCTTTTACATCCTTTAAATACAAATACACAAACAAGGCCAGGTTCAGTGGCTGATGCTTGTAATTCTAGCATGTTTTGGGAGGCCCAGGTGGGAAAATTGCTTGAGCCAGAAGTTCAACATCAGCCTGAGCAACCACCTTGTCTCTACAAAAAATAATTAAAAAAAAAAAAATTAAGCGGGAGTAATGGTGCACTACTCAGGAGTCTGAGGCAGAAAGATGACTTGAGCCCAGGAGTTTGAGGTTGCAGTGAGATGTTATCACACCACCGCACTCTAGCTTGGGCAACAGAGTGTGATCCTGTCTGAACAAATAAAAAAAAACAGTCAAAAACCAAAAACAAGTATGCAAACAATAAAATAAAATCCAAAGAAGTTGAATCTTACACTGTGTGGTGTGTAAATTTTAGGTGATCTAATTTGTGACTATAGATCTCTGGAAAAATTGGATGAGGAAAAGTGGACTCTGGCAAGGCATTTGCCAGAGGAAACAGAAAGTAGGTTTCAGGTTTTTAAAAGATAGTCATTCCTAATTTTGGCAAAACGTTAAAATTGCTTGGTGGAATTTTAAGAAATAAAACAGAGATCTACTTCTGATCAACTGAATAAAAATTCCTGTCATAGAAGATAAACTACTAGACGGCATTGATTACAACATGATTATCTCCTCCAGTAGATTTTGAGCAACTTACAGTCCAGCTACCACAAAGTAGATAATGTAAATGTTTATTGGTGAATAAATAAATTAGTAGATGCAGTTACCCAGAGAAGCATTATGACTAATTTTTTTTTATTTTTTTATTTTTTGGCAGAGCTAACACATTTTCTCTGCCAAAATGTTTGGGAGGGTTAAACAGTAGAGCTGCTATTTGTTTTCAAAACATGTATATTTAACATCAGCAATTTTTATCTCTGTACCAGACAGCTCCTATCAAAATGGTTATTTTAGATCTTAAATAAGTGGATCTTAAATGTCATGTTAGAGATTTGAAAACTATAAATTTTATATAAATTATTATTTTTATTCATAATAGATAGAATATTAGGTTGGATAGAGGAGTAAAACTTACCTAACAGGTACAATGAACACTATTTGGGTGATGGGCACACTGACAGGCCTGATGAAAGCCTTATAAAAGCTATCTGTGTAACAAAAACATTTGTACCCCTTTAATATTTTGAAATAAAAAAGTAAAAAAAGATAGACATTTGCTAATATCTGACAATTTTTGACCCACAAAAAATGACTTTCATATGGATCAAAGTTACCCGATTCTGAAAAAGACATTGTAATGAAGATTTATCTTCCATCTCTTCATAGTTTTCTTGACAGCACAATTAAAATTACAAGTTGATTATAATACAGACAACACTGAAACAGATTTGTTGGTACAGGGTCATGTAAAAGAAAGCAACAGCTAAATTGCAATTGTCTAAAGTAGTAATAATATTTATCAAAGGTGTTCTACAAATAACTAGTCTGGGAGATTATTTTATTTTAAAAAGTAAGGAAAAAAGAAGAAAAGAAGGAAGAAAAATAAAATAATGGAGAAAGAAAAACATTTAAAAACAGAGGGAAATAAAAATGTGAGAGAAGGAGAAATACAGAAAGGGAGAAAAGAAAAGAAAGAAAATTTGGGATCAAATTTTTATTATGAAAAATTTTATACTGTATAGCTTTCTGTGACACTCAAACACTGCTCAGAGGTATTTTAAAGATCTACAGTGATTTTCAGGAAAGAAAGCTGTTTAATCTAGCATTTTCCAAACTATGTAATCAGGCATTTGACCGAAGAATCCCTGTAACATGCAATGATTATTAACATTCTAACAAAAAGTACTATGTTAAAAAAAAGAAAATTTCTGTTACAATGACAATCTAGCATTCTACAAAAGGCACATTGATTTATTTGTTGGTTGTGATAAATGCTTAGGATTTTAGGCCATAGTCTCCTTGATAGATATTACCTTTTATGAACTCAAATCTCTCTTAGTTGCTTTATAATGAAAGAAGATATTCACAAAGTTGGAACACATATTTGCCATTTGTATATGGCAGCCCAGCATCTGAACCCTGATGGGTCTTGGTGAGAATCAGAGATGCCTTCCAGTATAAAATCTAAACATGCCTGATGCTTGCTTTCCTGGCTTTCTTTACAGTTATGATATCGATGCATCATCTAAGCCTCTGCCAGTCAGATGCACCTGTCAGACTTGACCCACCAGCACACACTCCAGGAGGTAGAATCAGAAAAGAAAATTCTGGGAGAGAGTAAAACTGAGTTGTGGGATCAGTGGTGGCAACAATGCTTGCAACAGCATCTTGTTCCCCATGCTAGTACTGTTAGTCCTGCAAGTGGAGGCATTTAAACACAGCACTTTCTTCTTGGGGAGAGTTTTGAATATTGTTGTTTGAATAGTACCAGATATGGCCTATCCTTCTGGGTAATTTTGTGAACTACCTCTTATCCCTTAAGCAAATTTCACTAGTTTTCCTTGCTTGCAAGTGAGAACCTAGACTGATACTGTGGGCTTAATCTTACTGATGGAAAAATAAATGCAATGTTAATGATGTAAAGCAGCTGTAACTCTTCTATGTCCCTGAGATAGTTAGTTTATGGGGAAAAAATATTATGAAATTTCACAAAGATGATGAGTAATTTTCAGAAGCATGAAGGAGGCAAGTTGAAAGCAGAGTCACCATGAGTGATTGTGTGCTAGAATTTTGTAATGAACAAGAGCATTTTTTCCAAAGGGGAAAAACAATAGACGTCTCTGTTTATAATTTATGGAATAATTTAGTCTTTTCTTCCCTTGGTAACTGTCATTTCTGCCTTTTGATTTGCTTGAATTTAATTGCTTCATAAATGATTTGCCATTATACCAGAACATTCTGAGGTTAATTGCTTAAGAGCTATCACCAGTGTACCACAAAAAATAACCTAGTGCAGCAAGCCTATGACAGATAATATTATATTGTCTGAAAACAACGTGAAATGATCTTCGATAAGATTATACTGTATCTTTCAGGGATAATAATAAAATTTTGTATTTTTAAAATAGTCTATTTTCAAAGCTCTGTCAATATATTTTATCTGGGGCTCATTCCATGAAACACAGCACTCTAATTTTATCTTAATAATTTAATGGAAATTTATTTCAGAGTAAATACACATTTTAAATGAAAATTTATTTCAGAATAAATTCACTTTTCTTAAATAGGAACATATTGAACATAATGTACTTTTAACTGTAACTTTGCATTATTATAGTGAATGTAGATGAAATAGTCTCAGAAGAATTCATTTCAATTTGAAAAATACCTGTTGTTGTACTTATACTCTAAGTATAAGAATAAAAATAAATAAAACATGATCCTTGGAAATAGGCTGGCAGGAGGCATGAGTAGTTATTAAATTTCAACAAAGTAAGTTTTATAAAGAAGCTTAATATCAAGTGCAGTAATTGTACTCTCTCAGCTTTCTCAGGGTTATTGTCAAGACCAACTTAAAAACTCAAGATTCGGTGTAGATAGTGGGGAGTTAGGGTTGTAATTGCAAAACTCCTGCTGTTGATACAGAAAATAGTCAAGCAGATGAAAGTTCATGAGGTTTTGTGGTGAAGTAAAAAGAACAGGAGTCTTGAAAGAGAAAAACTTGGGTTCACACCAACCCAAGGGAACTTCTTACCTTTACTAGATGTATAAAATATGGGTAACCATTTTAACTAACTGGAATAAAGTATACCTGGAAAGGGTGATTTGAGTTAGGAAGAATATTGGCTAATCAATTAGTGTAGACCCTCAATTATTTTAAAAAGCAATCACCCATGTTTATAGCCTTGTGAGATAATTAGCCTGTTACAACGCCTGACACAAAATCAGCACTCAATATATATTTGTTAAATGACAAGTAGATGAATATATTTGAGCCTTTGAGGTGGGTAGGGCAGGTGTTATTATTGCAGGTAATATCATTGTTCATACTAGAGTCAAATTTACTTCAGATAGTAGAAACCACATACCAAATTTGAAACTGAGAAAACTGAAGATATTCTGAACAGAAAAAAGGGTTTAATCTCTGAATTATTTACTAAAATTAAATTCTTTGGTTATTTTCCATTTGTATACAAATGGAATTTTTGTTATTTATTTATTTGTTTATTTATTGAGACAGAGTCTCACTCTGTCACCCAGGCTAGAGTGCCGTGGCGTCAACCTTGCTCACAGCAACCTCAAACTCTCAAAATCCTTGGCTCAAGCAATCGTCCTGCTTCAGTCTCCTGAGTAGCTGGGACTACAGGCACGCACCACCATGCCTTGCTAATTTTTTCTATTTTTAGTAGAGATAGAGTCTTGCTCTTGCTCAGGCTGGTCTCAAACTCCTAACCTCAAGGGATCCTCCCGCCTTAGCCTCCCAGAGTGCTAGGATTATGGGCATGAGCCACCACTCCAGGCCTGGGATTTTTAAATGGAAAAACCAATTAACTATTGGCCTGTGGTGTGAACCATTATTGTTGATAGAAAAAATAAAATGTAAAGTGAGTTAGTAAATGTTTTTTATGGGAAAATTTTATTTAATTACAGATTCTGTTTCTCAATGCTTATATATAAATTTGAAGCATATGAACAGTTCCCTAGAAGTCTGCTTTTCATCCTTCATTTTATTACCTACTGATGAATCAAAGGAGTTAGAGCCCTTATAAAAGAGATCCTAGAGAGCTCTCTGGCCCTTTATCTACTTGTGAGGATACAAAGAAAAGATGGCAGTCTGCAAGCCAGAAGAGAGCCCTCACCAGAGCTCAATCTTGCTGGCATCCTGGTCTCAGATTTCTAGCCTCCAGAACTGTGAGAAATAAATGTTTGTTGTTTAAGCCAAAATAAATAAATAAAACAAAGTTTTATATACTTATGAAAAGTTCAAATATAAATGCCTTTGATTTTCTGAATCATCATGCTCCAATGAATAAGAAAGTATAATGAGACTTAACACTCTAAACACCTACATAAGAGCTAGGTCACTTCACATGTAGCCCATCTCCAACCCACCATTGTATCTTCAGTTTGCTGTAACATGATCCACATTTTTTTCCTATTTTCCCATTACTGAACACGGGCCACTTTTAATGGTGAAAGGAGAGACATGGATAGGAAAGACAATGGGGCAGGCAGAGAGTGGAACGTTTGTTCAACTACCTAAAAGATAGTGTGTGGTACGTGAAGTGAGCTGAATGACTAATTGCTAAGATCCAGGACCAAGCTACCTGCATAAAATATAAAATATCCTCTAGGAGCTTATTGAAAATGCAAAATTGAGGTCCTATCTCAAGACTTCTGAGTTATAGTCTGTGTTTTTATCAAAATCCACAGGTGAGTTGTATGCACATTTTAATTTGAAAAGCAATGGTTTTTTTAAACTTCAACTACTTTATTAACCTTGGGCATCAATAATGTATGATATCTCCATCTGTTTAAGTAAAGATGTTCTACATAGCTTTATATGGGTAGAGAATAAAATTACTCATCAAGCCAATTACTCTAAGAGGCATAACCCCTCTCCAAAATCCTATTTGTATGTCTATCAGTTTCCAGAAAACATAGTAAATGCAGTGTTCTTAATTAATCAACCCAGTCTTTATATGACTAAATTTGCTTTCTCAATAAAGCATGATAAACAGTTACTGCCTTTCATTTCTGCCTCCATCGAGGATGAGCTAAATATATTAACTGGAAACTCATCATTCCTCTGTTTCTTGCCAAGAAATGCCCTTTCTTATCCAGAAGTTGGCATAACTTCCAAGTTCAAAGAAGCACTGGATTTTACATCCAGAAACATCTGCTTTAATTTGTGCTTGAAATAAAATGAGAACATAAACGCCTTTCATTGATCTGCCTCTTCTCGTTACTTCTACAGCACTCAGCGGCTGTGTCAAAAAATTAACACAATGTTGTAGAATGTTTTACACTAAAAGATGCTGCTTCGTAATTAAATTGTAATGATGTCAAAACAGGAACGCAGTGTCTATGTGCTACAGACACTCAAAGAGGAAATTTAGATTGCTTGGGTAGTCTATAAATAAGCTACATGGAGTGGGTAGGTATTAAACTTGTTACTGAGGGATGAAGAGGGACTGGAGAGTGGGCAGAAAAGGGGAGGAGATTTCAATAAAGGCAATGACAGTGACAAAGGTATGAACAGAGAATGTGGAAAGCAAGTTCAAAAATTCACAAAAAATACAAGTTCTTAAAATATGGTGATGAGAAATATTGACCAAGGCAGATTCACAGTGGTATTGAAGTCCACGTCGAATTTGAATGTTTCCTGTAGTTGATAGACACATTTTAAGTAAGTAACAAAATGAAAAAAAAAAGCGTTAGGAAGAAATTTTAAGCAAGGAAAGATAAGCAGCATGCAACTCCAGTACTAATGCCAGTATTATAATGAATGCTAGGTCTTAATAAATGATTACTGAATTTTAAGTGAATGAATATACAGTGATTCATGTGATTTTCAGGAACTGAAATTAGTTTCTGAAGTCAGTTAACTCTTCTTCAATTTGTTTATGTGTTTCACAATTTTCCAAAAAGTGGTGGAAATTGACAGAAAGTCATCAACAGACAGAGGCAACAAATGTAAATACAGGATATACACACTTGTCTGAACATGGCTATCGGTTGGTCCCGAGCATATTTCCCCTCTAAATATAGCTCTGGATTTTGTGTTCTTTCAAACACACCTCAGTCTTTTTTTAGGGTGAGAATCTCTAGGTCATTGGAGAGACTTTTATTGTCATTATGATTTCTTGTGTCTCCTCAGGACACCTACCTGCCCTTAAGGTTCACATCTTGGTTTACAACCTAACACATTCTTTTTATTTATCTATTCTTTTAATTGACAAATAAAAAATTGCACGGAGCACGTACAGCATGTTGTTTTGAAAAATTTAGATACCGTGAAATGGCTAAATCGAGCTAATTAGCACATGCATTACCTCCCATACTTTTTTTGGTGAAAACACTAGAATGGTCTCACTTATATTTGAAGTATAAAAAGGTTTAAATCACAGAAGTAGAGAGTATTAGAATCGTGGTTCTTGGGGACTGGGGGGAGGGGAGAAGAATGAGGAGATGTTGGTCAAAGGATACAAAAATTCACTATTGCAAGGACGTGGAAACAACCCAAGTGCCCATCAATTCGTGAGTGGATTATTAAAATTTGGTATATGTTTCCAATGGAATATTACTCAATTTTAAGAAACAACAGTGAGCTAGCACTGCTTATATTATCCTAGTTTGAGCTTAAGCCCGTTATCCGAAGTGAGGTGTCACAAGATCAGAAGAATGGGCCCCACTTGTACTCGCCATCAAATTGGTGCTGACTGATTAACACTGTGGTGCTCAAATGGTGGTGGTGTTCACCAGGGATTCGGGGGTTGGGGGATAGAACTACATCTGAGGGACGCGGTGAGCATTGTGAAGAGGATGGGCATACCTCTAACCCTTGCTAGGGAGAGGCAAAGATATAAAATGTAACCAAAATGTTTGTACTCTCATATTGTCCTGAAATAAAAAAAAAAAACGATACAAAATTTCAGTTAGATAGGAGGAGGAAGCTTGAGAGATCTATTGTACAGCATGGTGACTGCAGTTAATAACAATATGCTGTATTCTTGAAAATTGCTAAGACAATAGATTGTAAGTGTTCTCACTACAAACTAATATATTCTTGAATGGTAACTGCAAGGGGTAAACCAAAGATCAGTTTCCCAAGATCAGTTTCTCAGGGTATTTTCTTCTTGCCTTTACCCATCCCATCAAGCCCTGGCTTCAAGACAGCCTGAGGAATTTTCTAAGAGTCACTATGATCATTTCTCTGTAGATGTTGGCAGAACTGTTGCAGAATTATCATATCAAAATTTTCATCTAAAACATTCATTTGTTGAATTACCATGATGATGTAGACACCTCCTGGAACAGCACAAGAGTTCTCAGGGGATCCCTGCTTGACAGATGGTGTGCGCTTCCCACGGAAAAGAGTAGGAAGGTGACTAATGGGCTACTGGCCATGAAATGATGACAAGTCCCTTTGATAAAAATCTCCAGTATTCAGTAAAGAGGCTCTTCTTCTTGAGGGAATCTGTTCTCCAGGTGCAATATATGTAATCCAAGTTTTTCTTCATTTCTACTTAAAATTATGATAAACTAACAAGAGAAAAGATGATGGAGCAGAATACGGAAGATTGCTTTGATATTCCGTTTCATTATGCCCAGGCAGACTATCCAAAAAGCAGGCTAGCAATCAAGAGGAGACAGAAACCGAAAGTCTAACGTCAGGACCCAATTTACATTTCTTAAATTATCTGAATCATTAAATACTGGGCTACTGGGAAAGCAGAAGTTATAATCAATCAACAATGCAATCACCATAAATTATTCTGAGCACTTACAATAAGCTCAAAATAGTCCAGTTAGCTTATTTTCATTTGTTTTATACGCCCAGTGATAGCATATACTCCTTCAGTGTAGGGATTACATCCAATAATGGCATGCTTTTCCACTGGAGGCACACAGAAAATACATGTTAATTTATAAAGGTGAACAAGGGCTGAATGTATCTGTTCAGTGGTGACAGGGAGACAGTGGATTCTCTTATGGCTGAATCATGTTCTCCATCAGCCCACTCTGAAAGGGGCTGAATCTTTATGTAAAAATTAAACAAAGACTGTTAGACTAGAAAGGGCTTATAGGCTCCCTAGAATAACCTTTTATTTAATGAATGGATCCCCTAATATTCTACATTCATGTATGCTGATTTCTGATGTGATTCTCACAATCCTGACCTCATATTCCGTTGAAGTATGAAGTGGTCCCTATAGTGGGATCTGAGAGGCTCCTGAAAGTTGCCACTTCAGGAAACAGATGTGTCACAGCTGATTAAGAATTTCTAATTTCTGAAGGCAGTGCCATTAGTTAAATGACATGAGAGAAGAGAGAATGAACCTGTTACCACCCACTGATCTCTAGAATTACTATTAATAGATCTCATCTGTAAATTGAGGCACTTAGCTAAAAGAAAATTGGATTTTAACGTGGGTACACATTAGAATCACCTGAGACACTTGAAAGATACATAAATGTCTGGTCCCAGCCCCCGGAGAGCTTAATTTAATTGGTCTTGGGTGGCTCCTGGACAATTTGCAAGTTTTAAAGCTTTTTGGATGGTTCAAATGTGCCATCAGAGTTGAGAATCAATGAATGAGACATCCTCAAGGTGGTATCCTGTTCTAACATCCTGAGACTCTGGAAGGTCTGAAGCTTGGGTCACTTTATCTCAGTCATCCACTATTACTTTAGTGAGGGATTCTCACATATCAGACAATCCAAGGATTCACTGTCTGGAACTCTAGCTACCGGAAATTTTTATAACATTTCTAGTGAACCCTAATAGCCTCCCAATAGAAAAGAATCATGCCCTTTGCTGATTTCAAATTTCACCATAAATGTGAGTTTTTGAGTTATTTCTTCCAATTGTAGCCAATATTATACTTATTGTAAAGATTATGCACATAAGAACTGATTATTTCTCAAAAGCTGGATGAAATCAGCTCCTATCTACAATATTCCTTCTGTGAAGATATTATGAAATATTATTGTTGAAAAATTCTATATAGATAACTCTTCAATGGTGTCTATAAATCCTTGAGAAAACACAAGTAATAAAATAATCTTAGTGGGTTATTTTGGCATAAAAATATTAGTCAGAACTTATAAAACCACTGTTGGCTTATGAGAGAAAGTTATAAATGTGTTTTGCTGGAAATTGCTGAGGAAACATGAGAGTGTATTATTATTTTGGATTCTGTTTATTGGAAACGTTTTGGGAACTGGAAATTTAATTAACTGGCTTACTGGATTAAAGGCGACTGGAAAGGACCATCCTTCACAAACTACAATTTCAAAAAGCTCCACTTTAACCTAAGGGCTGAGGATTTGTTCCTGATTGAATTGTAGGACCAAAGCTCATAGATTCTTTCCATTGCGGCTTCTTATATTTTACTGTACTTAATCGTTACTAAAATCTAGAGCTAAATTTAGAAGTTATGCTCTTCTAGTGTTTTTGAAGAGCTGTGAGACCCTGCCACAAGCAGCTTAGCATAGAACAGCTTCAGTTTGGAGTAGGATAAATGCTTCTCATGGGTGAACATTTTCTACAGTTAGTCCCATTGCCACGTTGTGCTATGAGAGATTGTGTTCTTAGCAGAAGCTGAAATAATCCTCTTTTAGCTCAAACAACGACAGCCAAAAAAAAAAAAAAAAAAGAAAAAATGACAGTAGGTAAGCTAGAGCAAGAAGCATCAAAAAGAGGAGTAAGGACTTAGGTTATAGGAATGATGTTCACAAACCCGTCGTCAGTCTCAGCTCTGCACTCAGCACAGTGCCTGGCATCCAATACTTACTGGCATTGAGCATTTGCTCTGTGAGGTGTATTGAGCTATGCACTTTCCTCATATTTTCTCACTATTCCCTCATCACAATTTTATGAGGACTTTTAGCACTCGCTTAGGCCCAAGCACCATGGATTTTGCTCTGGGACTCTCTTCTACAGAGGGTCTGCCCTGGATCTCCTCTAGCGGTGCCTTTCCTCTGCCCAAGGCCCCATGTCCACCTGGACCTCTACCCATTTCTACACCATGTTCTGGGTCCTCATAACTATGGTATTCCCTGTTCAAATGGCCTTGAGTCCACTTCACAGGGCAACACAGGCCTTATTGCCAAAGGCAGATAACGACCTGTAGAAATAAAATCCACAGGGAGGCAGCCCAGGGCTGGTATAGGGCCCCACATGGTAAGAAAAACAGATGTCTCCTATCTTGCTGCTCTGTTATCCTCAACTTATGGCTTCCACCTCTTAGTTCAACAGGGCTACTTAAGCTCCAGCTGTCAGACACTTATTTCAGTCAGAAAGAAGGGGAAAGGGATGATAAAGCACATCCGCTCCCTTCAAGGGCACTTACTGGAAGTGGAACACGAAGCTCCTCCTTACATCTCATTAGCCTTAAGCCTTCTGTGTGTGTGTGTGTGTGTGTGTGTGAGAGAGAGAGAGAGAGAGAGAGAGAGAGAGAGTGAGAGAAGGGCGGCTCTGTTAAGGGCACAGTTATAGTGTTATCTGCCTGGCACATTCATTGCAATTACAGCTATAAATTAATTTTGACATTTTCATTTTGCACTGTTCTATTTGTCTTTACTCCTCTTGCCCCTCTGAGTGTTGTTTTATTCTTTGCATGCCTTTAAAAAAATTGCTTGAGGTTATTATTGCATTTTTCTCTCTACTGTATTTGAAGATTTCTTTCAGTAGTTACTATCACATTCAAATGAATATTTAATAAAATCAACCTCTGGAGTAATATAAGGACCTAGGACAGCTTTAACTCTGAAGTATTCCTTTTGCTCTCTAAGGCTGAACCAAACAAAAATTGGCAGAAAGAAAACTAGAGCTAGAAGTGCTAGAAGAGGAGGAAAGTGCTCAAGCAATGGGGATGACATTGAGGAGCCTACGTACTTGGGCCTTTGCAGGCAATGTTGTCTGTGATTTTTAACTCTGCCTTGTTACAAGCCCAAGCTAAATATTATTGTTGTTTTATGTCATTCATTTATTTTTAGACATACATGTATGATTATTTGCTCACCTGTGTATTTCCATTTCAGATATTCTTTGTAGAATCATTTTTTTCTTCTCCTATTAGGTCATTTAGAAGTTCTTTTAAAGAGAGTAAGTTTTTATTCATCTTAAAATGTCTTTATTTGCTTTTGTTCTTGAAAATAGTTTTCCTGAGTAATCGATATAATTTGACAACTATTTTCTCTCTGGATTTTGAAGACACATTTAACTCTCTACTTGTTACCATTATTTTAGGCCCTGCCATTCTAATCATAATGCCTTTGTTAATCTTTTTTTCATGGCTGTTAAGATCTTTGTATTTTGCAATTTCATCGTGACTTATTTAGGTAAAGATCCTTTTAATTTATGTTATGTTTGGGAGTCTTTGGTCTTCCAAATGTTAGTATTCATCATTTTACTCAACACTAGAAAAATCTCAGGTAATTTTTTCTATAAATATTACCTTTATGTAATTTTTCTCTACTATTTCTTTCTGGTATCTATTTAAAATAGCATGCACGAATAAAGTCAAAATAACATACACAAAACAAAACAAAACAAAAAAACCAAAACCAAATAAACAAAATGATTTTGATAAATGCTGGGAAGGGAAACACTCCATTCTAATGAGTAATAAAGAATCTAAGACCTGAAGGCGGAGAAAAAGCCCATCCATATAAAGAAATAGCATAATACTAGTTGGGGGGATTAAAGGACAAGCACAACACCGTCATGAAACAGGAACAAAACTGGCATGTTTTAAGAAAAGACAGAAGGTTGATGCGAAGGCTGTACAATGAGGGAGAAGGAGAGAGGAACAAAAAGGCAATTTGTAGGCAGCAGCCAGATCCGTCCATCTGTCTGAGCCCATCTCCCTGCTTGAGTCCTCATGCCTGCTGCAACCCTCACTGCAGCTTTGCACTTTTAGCCCCCATTTTAGTTCATCCTCATCTGTTGAGCTGGAATCTCAGGCTCAGACTTCACTCAAATGCTGAACCCTGACCATATCCCTCTAAGAAGCCTGATACTCTGGAGCTTGCTCTTGACTTTGATCCCAAGACACTTTTTGTCAGACATTCTCACTTCTTCTGTCTCCTCAAATCTACCATCAACATTTCCTATGGAAGCTAGACCAGGACCATGGCCTTCAACCTATGACACTCCCAGCCAATTTAACTGCTAGGCAGGCCCACCAGGGCCACTTTGTCCCCAGCTCACTCGCTACCTAGTGTGCTGCCTGCCTTTAGGAACAGCAGGAGCCACTGAGTACAGAGACCTGAAAGGAGTAGCTCCTGGCAGCCAGAGATGAGCCACCAAGAAAGGGAACAACAGTTTAAGATGTGAATCCTGAACTCCCCAATGGTGATGTGGTCTTATGTTCGAATTTTAGTCAAAAATTATTTATCTTGTAAATTTTCCAAGCAGAGGAAATAATAATTTTCAGGTATGGATAACCATTCACATATTTGTTCATGCTGTTAGGTTGAAATAGCTTTGGAAAACAGTTACTTGTTTATTAGCAAAGAGGAAATTTCTGCATAATGTTAATGAAAGTTAATGAAATTAATATGATTATTAATATAACATCTTTAGTTCTTTCATCATATTTCGCTTATTTTTCCACTGAGAAGGATTCCATGTAGTCCCTGGATATGTTTATAAAATTCAGGCTTATCAATTAGATTTCTTATCCCAATAAAGCAGCCTGCAAACCAAACTGATTTTCAGTGAGGCCCTGGAGGTCTCCGTTAATGAAAACAATAGAGAGATTTTTGAGCTTGGAACCATAACCATGTGAATGCATGAAAGCCTGAGATATTAAAGTTTGAGTTATTTTGTATGCATAATGATCACAAATGCATGGAAATTAGAGTATATTCAGCACCTTCATTGGTGTTCTATTGCTAATTATACTTGCCACCTAAAAGTCATTGCTGCAACATATGTATATCAATCTCACTCAATTAATTTGAACATTTGTATAAACGGAATTTATTAAAATATAATACAAAGAGGTTGTGCTTAGAAGACAATAGCTTTCCATTATAATACAGAAGTACAAGAATGAAAGAGATGTATTTACAGAAAACCATTTTTCAATTCCTTAAAGTACTTAAATAGTAAAAGAATAACAACGTTTTCTTATGACTCAGAGTAATTATATTTAATTTAGGTATAGTTCCGTTACTAATTTAGCTGTTAGAGATGACCAAGATATTTTAAAATCTGAATATAAGTGTGGGGCAATTAAAGGTTGCATTATTTTAAAAATGGGATTTTTCAAGGCAATGTGTAGGTTTGGGACCATCCAGGTTTTTGCCCTGAAAGTCCCACATCCCAGGAATAATCTCATTCCCAGGCATACACGGATGTTTGGCCAGTCTATATGAAAACCAGAACACTTAAAAAAGCAATGTGAATGGAGTAGATTCTGCTGAATTTAAAATGGGATAATTTATTATCCAATTTGGATATATATTTATGAGTGAAAGGAGGCACTATTAAAAGTTTACTGTGACAACATGCATGAACTAGAACAGGCTAAAGCAGGGTCAGCAAACTTTTGCTATAAAGGGCCACAAAGTAAATATTTCTGGGATTTTAGGAATTTTAGAGGGCAAGAGAAAGTGTAATGCTAATTATAAGAAGAGTTTTATAGAGCAAGTGTGAGTCAAGAACTAGAGGACAAACTAGTTGAGTAATGAGAATTTCTTGAGCTTAGTGTTGTAAGTTTCATCTTGAACACCCAAGCTAATATTTTTAAAATTCCTTTTCTTGCCTTTTATCATGGATATTTGTAACCTCAATTGTCTCCATATGGGAATCCTCCCTTGGTTTATATCCTTGAGGCTGAATGCACAGTGCACTTGAATAAGTGAAAGGAATACTGGTATCTCCTGACAATTTCTTTTATCAAAATCAGCAGCCTAAACACCACAGGGAAGGAAAGTCAAAATATCTAACAGATGTATTGAGATCCCTTATAATGTCAGTGCTAGGGCACGGGGTTAACAACTATCCCACAACTAGCACAAGGGCTGATGGGAGTATTGTGACATCTCACAGGTGACAACTTGACCTGCATTAGAATCCTGATTAGATGTGAGCAGTATTCTGAGGGAGAGAAAAACAGTGTATTTACATGAATAGAATGCAAAATAAAACACCTGCCTTAAGTGCTGTCTTACTCCCACAAATGGTAATACTAAGAAATGTTTCAAATTGTTTTAAACCAGCACACTTCTGACAGTAGGAAATGCCACAGGACAGTGCTTGTGAACATACACTGCCAGGTTCAACTGTTAGTTTCTTCTCTCGTTACATATGAACTTTGAGCAAGTTACTTTACTGCTCAGGTTACTCATCTGTAAAGTAGTGCTAACAATAGTACCTACCTTATAGGGTTGTGGTGAGGAATAAATAAATTAATACCTGTAAAGCACTTATAGCTCTGTCCTGCATATAGTAAGCATGTGACAAATATTATCTATGATTACAAGGCACCTTGTTCTTAGAAAGAATCTTCAACTATGGAGTCTAAAATACATATTTGCAAAATTTTCTTACAAAACTTCAGAACAAAAAGTACTGTATTGATTAGATTTATTCAGCAAACATATCTTGAGAGCTATTGTGTACTTTGTGTAGTACTATGTATAGGACATATAACATGAATATAATATATGCCAAAAATTGTGAAGGGTTTAAAATTGTATTAATACTATACTTGCAAGCTAACAAGATAGCTTGCCCCAGTTTCAGCAATACTGGAAGACTCTTGGGTCAAAGTCAAAGGATAGTTTATTACTTACAGAGCTAGCAGTAACCAGAGTATCAGCATTTTTGTATCAGTTTCTGGAGCCTCAAAACTCACAGTGTGATGCAATCCAGGGCCATGGATTGTGTTATAGAAGAGGAATCATGAATGTAGGAATCCCAAATATTTTCTAGTTGGTAGTAAGTATAGCTACCCCTTGATCCACAGGGAGATATAATCTTCCAAGGTTGTTCACCAACAAACATCCTTGAAAACATAGTCTAGAACAAAATGGCAATCATAAAGCTTAAATGCAAATTGGAGCAAAAAAAAAGAAGAAAGAGAAAGTGGATTAGGAGGGTTGATGTACTTCAAGGATACTCTGGCAAATCATAATTATTTGGGTGCATTGAGGCCAAGCACCTCAGTGTCATAGATTTTTCTTAGTAGCTACGTCCTCGCTAAGGAAAGAAAGGTGAGAAAGGAAGAAACATTCATTTCTGGAAGTGATCTGGATTCTACAGGTTTATGTAATGTGTCACAGCCTAAGTACCACAGGTAGCAGATAGTCAAGGAGCAGTTGCAGTATACACCCATGAAGGGTCAACTGTATTCGGACCAAAGAGGACTGGATCTTTAGTATGTCACAGTTCCTGTGCTGATAGTTATATCATGCTGTGCATTCTCTATGGATGGTTTTTGCACACTGAATGGTTCTTTTGCTACACTAGCATCTTCTGGGGTTCTTAAATATAACTCTTGATGACTCTAACTTTTAGTCTCCCATGAGCTCTAGGATGATCCTCTTTTGCAGTTTTTCTCCCTTTTCTAAACTTCTAAGGCACAGTATTAATATCATCAGTATATATCTTTAGAATTTATTATTTGATGTAAATATACACTGGCTCTGTGCACTCTAAACTTCTTAGTTAATTATAACTATATATTTACATAATAACTTCAAAATATGAAAAAGAATAGATGTTCATCTTTTGTTTTTGGAAAGTTCAAAATATTAATTTATCATCAACCTATTAATAAAGCACTTATTGCATACTAATATATGTAAATGCATTCCCACTAATTTAGCTTCTCTTTATTAATGGGAAAACATTATTTTTGCTTATGGCTGCCCATCTTGCTAGTCAAATAGTTATCCATCTCTCATGGAAGTTCCCCATTGTAATCTTTTCCCAACATTGCTTAATTTATCAGTGAAAGAGAGGAGAAATATTAATTTCTCTTATCAGCAGCATACTTTCAGGGGCTTACTTGCTGATGTTATGATGAAGCTTGGACTCAACAGAGATCCTCTATCCAAACTTTATGTTCCTTCTTATCCATAGAAACAATGGTTTCCATCTAGAGGATGGTTATTAACTCCTTAAAGGTAATTACTGCTTGTGATGGCACTACCAAGATAATTAGTTGCCCTTAAATATCCAGGGTGATTCATTTAACAAGAAAATGGGTTATATATTGTTCTCTATTTATTATTACTTCTCTCTCTTCATCTTTCTATGAAAATACTAAAGAAAATAATGTTAATGATTATAATTAGCAAAACACCTTGGTGTGTACTTATTCTATGGCAGTACTTTATGTTATTTCCATATCTTAGAAATGTTTTTAGAGTAGTTTTTATTTATTCAGATATTACTTTATTTTTGTGCACTTACTATGCTTGAGATGCTAGGGATACAGTAATGGACAAACAGATTAAATGCCTTGTTCCTATGTAGCTTGTGTTCTAGCATCAAAAGAGAAGGGGTAAGTAACAAAGTAACACAGCTAGGAAGTGGCTTAACTAAAATTCAGAACTGGGTTTGTTTAAAGTCCTTTGCCTTGAACCCTTGACTGCCTTCTTAGATGTTTCCTACAAAAAAAGGAAGATAGAGTTTTAGAAATAGCCTTGTTTCACAAATGGTAACAACACTGTGGAAGGCTGTAAGATGTCAACAGATACTTGCTGAAAGAGGGAATAGGCCACTTGGGCACTTCTAAGAGTCAAAGCATTTCTGCTTTTATTAGGCTAGAATCCAGGCAAACTCTTAACTCCTGAGAATCAATCTCTTTTAGATTATTGGGCAATTTCCCCCCAAATTGTAGAATATTAAGGTTTCTGTACCAAAAATAAGTTCTCCTTGACTTAAGAAACATTCTGTGAAGTCGTTCTGTAAAGACTAACCCCAGGATGGATTATGGTCCCAGTTCAAGATATATATAGCCATACACTCTTCTGAATTCCATTACATGGAGGATGTAATGAGGATGGTATCAGAAAGATCATGGGAATTAACTGAATTCTTAATTTTTTTATTCTATATCCACAAGAAAATCCACTGGTCCTTTTATGTACTACCACCAGTGGTAGGCAGAATAGTCCCCCAAATAAATTCACATTCTAATTTCTGAAACCTGTGAACATGTTATATTACATGGAAAAAGTGACTTCGCAGATGCAATGAAGATTATGGGTCAAGAATAGCGGGATGGACCTAATCTAATCACATGGATATTTTAAAGCAGAGAACTTTCTCTGGCTGTGTGATTAGAGAGGTGCTGCAGAAGAGGCACCAAGGATGTGGCAGAAGGAAATAAGAGAGATTCCAACCGTGAGAAGTTTTGGAGAGCGCTTGGCTCTATGACGAAGGGGCTGCCATGCAAAGACAGGAGAGATAGGTCTCTAGGAAATAAGGGTGGCCCTCCCTTGACAGGTAGTGAGGAGATGGGATACCTCAGCCCCATGGCCACAGGAAATGCATTCTGACAAAAATGCATGGACTTGGAAGTGAATTCTACCCCAGTGCCCCCAGTAAGAAAGGCAATACTGCCAACACTTTTAATTTTAGCTTGGTGCGACCTGTGGCAGATTTCTAACCGACAGAGCTGTGAGATAATAAATGGGTGCTACTTTCAGCTTCTATCTATTAATGCAGCAGCGGGAAACTAAAAGGCTACTTCTGGGAATATTTTATGACCATCTCTTCTAGTTTATTATTTTGAGCCTATTTATTCTTTCTTACCAAATTTCATTGCAGATACTCAGCTCAAGGCTTGTTATTCATCCTTGGCCTTATCCTTTTTTTGATTGAGGTATCATTTCTTACTATTTGAATGGGCTCAGACCATTGCATATTTATTCTTATAACCAGGCACCCCCACTTAAACCCCATAGTTCTAAATGAGTGCACTTGTAAAAAGGCATTCAAGCGGCCTTATAAAGCAATGGATGCAAAAAAAAGAGAGTTGGAAGTCATCTAAACCCATATCTTTTCTTATTTTTTATCTTTACATGTATTTTTGTAATTGGAGCCTTTTAAAATTAATGCTCCACATTTAAATATGGTAGCAAGAATGAATATGATATTTTCACAAGGTTCCAATAGCTACAGGGAAGGTATCTGGAGCAGGTGAGTTTTTAGATTTGCAAACATCAGTATATTTATTGGCAAATGATCTGGTTTCTACTTTATCCAGACAATTGAAACACCAGTGCATTTAGAGTCCAAAGAATATGAGAAATTGCAAATCTGAAGATCTTGGCATAAAATTATGATAATTTCATGTAGCAAGTGGCCTCCAGAGATAACCTAAACAATCTTCTGGCCTCCAGGGACGTGCATGGTAGCTTAGAAACCTGAATGTCTTTGAATTGGCTTTGGACTTATATACCAGAAAATGCCAAAATAACAGTTAAGTTACATATAAGTTTCTTCCTTGCATAAAAGAAGTTCAAATACAGTTTGGGACTGATAGAGTGGCTTCATGATTACCAGATATTCATAAATGTTGCTTCTCACATATTGCCCCCTTGTCCTAGTCTGTAACTTCCATTGTAAATATCCCCTCATGATTTAAAGAACCACTAGAGCTCCAATATTACATTTGCCTTTAAGGTACCAGGAAGAATGTAGGAGTTGGCAGAAAATTATGTTCTTCCCAAGTCGGTTTCTTCTACAGTCTCTTTATTGAATCGCTATAAAATGCTCCACTTTAATATCATTAGCCAGATGTTATTTGACCAAACGTGGCTAAAAGGGAGGATGGGAGAAATTAATATTTTAGCTAAGTAAAGCAGAACCCTAAATAAAATTGGTGTTATTTTTTAAGGAAGAAGGGGTAAATAGATACTGAATGGCAAATAGCATTTTCTGCCTTATTCAAATGTACAGATTTTTACACAAGGAACCTTTCGCCATCTTTTTAAGATACATGGTTTAGAGCATCATTATCCTTCGCTTTCAGGAACTTCTGCAATGATATACAAACTGAGCTCATTTAGAGTCTATGCAAAAAGAAAAGAATGTGAACTATAGTAGACTTTACAGTTTTTTACTTTTCCATTGGAAACATGCCCCTGAATATTCTGGGGATGTGATCCTTTCTTCACTTTAAGCTCATTTGTATTTGGTGGATGGAACTCCTCCTTATGTCTAGGAGGAGCCTTGTTTGGTCTCAGTTAATCATCATACTCCGTACACTGGCTACAGCGATTCCTACAGGGATGAGTATGCAGCCCAATCCTATTTAGGGAGAGTTAAACTCAAGATTTTGTGTAACTCTTTCTTAGTTTCTCTTCGTATCCAACATAAACCTGAAAGATTGCATTTCTGGATCCTGCTGGCAATAACCCTGAGACCTCAAGAGGAGAGCTTGTCTGAGAATGGAGTGAATTTATAGACAGGCATTTTAACAGGTAGGAGAAAAGTAAAATCAGATCTTTTGGGGCCCTGCATGAATTCAAAAGAAATCATTTTACTTAAGTAAATTTGTGTCAGGTTTCCTGTTCACTAACAGCCAAAAGAGTCTTTATTGTCACAGAAAAGAACATAATTGATTGACTGTTATATATTGGCCACTATGCATTTCATGTTGACCTATCTTCTTTTAATAGTGCCCAAAAATCCAGGAGGGTAGATATAAGTATGATAAGTTTAATAAACATGGAAACTGAGGTCTAGAGAGAATTAATACCTTGTCCTTATAGTTTTAAAAACAGTCAAGTCCACGTCTGTGAACACTAATTGAAGGTTGTTGTATGAAGTAGAAGGAATTCAGGTCTAGCTACAACTGTGACTGTATTTATATGTTTGTCTGTGCAGGCTGGGTAGGGAGGTGTGTATCTTTAGGTCCTGTAAATAACGGATAATGAAAAATATCCTTCAGTCACTCAAAGAAATACTAGTTTGTTATTTTCCATGCATTCTCCAAAAGAAGGCAAATTTTTGCTGGATTGCAACATGATAGCATTCCCCAATTCTCTTTATTACTTTTCATACCCCCTCTGATTTCTACTATTTGTTCAAACATTTGTAAAATTATTTCAGTATGTATATGGTTAAAACATGGATAACCAGGGTGAGCTGAGCTTAATAGGTAGCCCTTCCATCCGATTTCATCCTCTCTCCAACTCTTCCCCACAATAAACTTAAACACGACTTGTTTTATCTCAGCAATTGGAAACTTTGCCATACACAGTAAAAGGCACATAAAATTAAACGTTCTTACAGATATTTAGTTTATGTTCATGTCACAAGGTAGCATTAGGAGGCATGGATTGTTATTTTTTAAGTCTTTGACTGACGTGCATGCTGTCTGCTCCCAACTTAAAAAGCTGCTTTTTTTCATTTTTTTAGCCCTCAGGGTAGTGTTTTTATTGCATGAATTCAGAGAAAAAGAACTGACATTTGGATTTTTGAAATAGACATTTGAAGCTCATAGCAGATGAAACAGTTTTTAGAGAAAAACATTTGAATTTAAAAGCTTGTCTTTGTTGTGCATCGAAGTTCAAGTTCTCTCTTTCTACATAGAAAGGATATACTACTACTAATAATAGAGTAAGAAAATAGAGGGAGAGATATAAGAGAAACAGAAGACACGGTCACTGCTGTGGGCCACCTCTTGCTCAAGTTTCCAGTAGAAAATAAGACACAGTCACCTCCCAAGTAGGTTGGGAATCTAAGAGCAAAGGACCCTGTGCCTTGTGTCCGGGTGGCGGTGGGGGTGGGGTCTGAGAATATAGCAACATTCTAGAATAATTGCCATATCACAACAGGAAAATACACAGGGGTGGTGGGTATTTTTAATTAGAAGCCCGAGACAGTCCCCAAACTTGCTGTTTACTTGAGATGGAAGTAGCCACATAGTCCTAAACTCTTAGAAGAGTCAGAAAAGGCAAAGAGAGAGAGGGACAGCTGCATTCTCCTAAGATAATATATATGGGAAAAAGAAAAAGTTTGACTCAAATTGGGTCAGAAGTTTTGAATTTCATTCTCACACTTTCGACTGGTTTTCTGTGGAAATCCTGTTACTTTTGGATAGGGATGCATCTTACTAAAAGAATTTGTGTTTGCCTCTGCCTGAGGCCCTGTTGTAATACCTACCTTGGGCAACTCTCAGATGTAAACCCACAGGAGGCCAGGCCTGTGTTTGTGATTTCCCAGGGGACCTCCCCCTGCTTTTGTTCCTCCAGCAGTTCAGACTGAAACAGAAAGTCTGGATGAGAAAACCGATTTTCCTCATCACCTTCTTCTGGTGTTACGTGATTTTTTTTCTAGTCTACTCTTGAATTGAGGTTATAGAATTTCACAACTCCAATTTTATTTCAGAGCAACAGCTCCAAATCTCCATGTTGTACAAGCCCCAAGATCTTGTCTTCTATGAGGCTCTTAACACTCAAGGCTGTATTTTTACCAGGACTGGAAATATCCTAGCAGCTGTTGTCCTGGCTTTAATACACACTTGCAACCCTGCTTTATTGCTTCATCTTTAGTTTGACTCTCGAGGATGTCTCCTACTTTCTGGTGAATTCAATAGGCTTAAAAAGATGCTGGTTATATTCTGTCTCTGTACTGTGCAGCAGAAGTTTCATCAGGATATCCAGTTTATCACAAAATGATGTTTTTGAAAACCCTGTTACTTACATGAACTCATTTGAGATCAGAGATTATATACCATTATTATAGATGAGGTAGTGGTGAAGGGGAGAGTGCTTGTTCTCTGAGACCTGTGTACTTCTTGTTAAGGAAGTGTGACCAGGAACTTCTTCACGCCCTCTGATACATCAGAACATCACTTCCCCAGCTGCCCATGAACCCCTGAAACCTGCTGGTCCCAGGCTCATGCTTTTCTGTTGCGCTGGCATGGTACTCTCTTTTCCTCCTGCTCACTCTCATTCACAAGGACGGCGGCACCTATTCATAGCTCACTCTCCTACCACGCATGTTACCATCATCCTAGTTCAGTTTAGCAAATGTCCCAGTCCACTGTCAAGCCTTTTATTTATTTCTTTGAGCTGTTATTCTCCGTGAGTTCAGTCTTTATTTTTTCTCACCAGAAGGCTACATCGAGGACATTTAATCTGCAATAATAAATTCGGCCACCTGACCTTTTGTCCACAATCACCTTTTGTTACTTTACAAAAGCGTCATGTCTGTTCTTAGGCTAAAATTGGCTTTTATATAAAAACACACATGCAATTTAGGTTGGCATCTTAATTCAATTTGAGTAAATCATCAATGGGATTGAATGGAAATATTAATCTCCATAGATATGTGATTTTTAGGTACTATGATATTTTATAGTTGATGCTAAGCTTAGAGATCACTGTACACATACACACACTCTTATTTTACACAAGGAGGTCTTAATGTTGAAGACATACATTTGTTCAATCACTCATTTATTCTACTTCTTCAGTGACGGGCCCTGTGCTGGCATCAATGTTCCAAAAGCAGTAAAACAAGTGCTCTGCCCTTGAGGAGAAGCTCACTGTGTGGTGTGGGAAACACAGAGTTAGCCAAACTATTACATTTCAGCATACACAGGAAAATAGAAGCGTGTTTAAAACAATTTGACAGTATCAAAACTAGTGATGAATTGGAGGGCTCAGAAAATGTGCCATGGGTAGTTGATCCCATATTGGTGCCCAATATCAACTTGTTACCCTCCCTTCTTCCAGTTACGCATTTGTGATATAAATAATAGAATTTGTACAATCTCCTACATATTCCCTGTTTTTTTTTTTTTTTTCACTTCCGTCTGAAACCACAGCTAGGCTTCTAAAATGAATATGGTGCTTGAAAAGGATTCTTCTATCTTAGGAAGCACAAATCAGAAACTCTTCTGGACTCTCTGAGACCACCTTGGGCCTTATTGAACTGCAACATCTAGCAATATTATTATTTCTGTTACACTGAAGCAGACACAAGGAACTGGCAGCCGGTGTGTGTACTGTGTATGGACCTCAGACACATTTAGTTTGCCCTTTGGTACTTTAAAATACCAAAACTTAATCTTTTTCAGTGTTGATTGCATCTCCAGTTTTCCACAATCTCTACTGCCTCCCACTGCTCACTCTCAGTTGCTTCGTTTGGGATATTTGCCTGCTCATTTTGGCATTTTAATTTATGATCCTCAAATTAAAATGTGAAAGAGCCAATGTCATTTGTCAGTCAAGGAGCACAGGCTAACAAAAGGAAAGGAAAAAGGATATTACTAGTTTGTTTTTGGGTGGTCCTATTCAAGCTGTTGCCTTCTCTCTGGTAGTGGACTTGCAACTGATGGAAAATAACTCATTAAACAGTTATACTGGTAGAGGGTAAGTAGGCACAAAGTATTTCTAACCAAAATATTTTCATTTATGATTTTTTGTATAATTAAATCTTTGGAAAAATGATGTCTTATCCCGTCCTAGTGAAAAATATCGGGCAAACTCAACCACATAAAATAAAGTCATAAACTCAGAATTAAAAACATGGGCTGCCTTGAATTTTAATAAAAATACTTATCACAAAACTCGAGCACTTTAATTCCCAAGAGAGGCTTAGGGCCAGACTTTGTCATACTGTGTTAGTTACCTACAGAGCAATACTATCACAAATTTAGAGATTTAAAATAATACATGTTTATTATCTCACAGCCTCTGTGGGTCAGGAATCCAGGCACAGCCTAGCTGGGCCCTCTGCTTCAATGTCTCTCACAAGCCTATGCCTGAGGTCTTTTCTGAGGCTAGAATGGAGAAGGATCTGCCCCTAAGCTTGTGAAGTTATTGGCCAGATTCCATTCTTTGTGAGCTGCTTAGGACTTCAGCACAGTGCTGGTTGCTGACCAAAAGTTACTGACCAGAGGCTCAGTCCCTTGCTATTGTTCCTCTCCAAATGGCAGCTTGCTTCATCAAAGCCAGCAAGAAAGACAGTCAGCAGGTTCTGCTACACAATGGAAGTTACAATTGCGTGTGACATGGTCACAAAAGTGACATCCCATCACCTTTGCCATATTCTATAGGTGAGAAGCATGTAAGTCCTATCCACACTCAAGGAAAAGGGATTATCCAAGTGTGTGAATACCAGGAGGAGGGGATCATGTGAAGCCACTTTAGAGTCTGTTCACCAAACATGCCTGATGACGATGATTATTATGATGATAGCTAACTTTGATTGATCTCTTTATGCGTGCCAGATTTTCACTTAGGCATTTTATATGTACTAATTCATGTGTTCCTCCACACTCTGCCTCCCAAAAATACAATGCAGAAACTAACCCTTATCAATAAACAGTTAGAAAACAGAAGAGCACACAATTAATATCTTACCCAAAGTCACACTTAGAAAAGTTGTGGAACTGGAGATCTAACCCACGCAGTCTGAACCTATACCCCAAGCTATTTTGTTATTTAATAGATATTAACTTTACATACACAAATTATTAAAACTTTCCTATGTAGCTAATACTTTTAGTATCTGGTTTACAAAATCTGTCTATCCCACAGCTATGAAGATTTTTTTTTTATCTTTTAAAACTTTATTATTACCCCATCTCTACTAAAAATAGAAAAATTAGCCGAGTGTCATGGCATGTATCTGTAGTCCCAGCTACTGGGGAGGCTGAGACAGGAGGATTGCTTGAGCCCAGGCGTTTGAGGTTTCTGTGAACTATGATGACGCTACTACACTCTACCCGGGGCAATAGAGCAAGACTCAGTCTCAAAAAACAAAACAAAACAAAACAAAACACAAAAAACCTTTATTATTTTACCTCTCACATTGCATCGTTGCATTGTTAATCTTTACATGATGTGCCATTTTTTCTCTTACTGCTTTCAAGATTTTCTCTTTATTTTTTTCTTTCAGAAGATCGACTATCATGTGTTTCGGTGGGTTTCTCTTTAGCTTCCTTGCAATTTATTGAGCTTCTTGTATCTATTTTCAACATATTTGGGAGTTTGGCCATTATTTCTTCAAATACATTTTCTGTACCATTCTTTTCCCTCATTCTGAGATTCCCATAACATTTACATTGATAAACTTGGACAAATTTATAATGACATCTATCCACTAATACAGCACCACACAGAACAGTTTCCCTGCCCTAAGAATCCACTGTGCTGCTCCTATTCATCCCTCCCTCCCCCAACCCTTGACAACCACTGAACTTTTAACTCTCTATAGTTTTATCTTTTCCAGAATGCAATATAGTTGGAATCATACAGTATGTAGCCCTTTCAGACTGGCTTCTTTCATTTAGTAATATGCATTTAAATTTCCTCTATGCCATTTCATGGCTTGAGAGCTCATTTGTTTTTAGCACTGAAGAATAATCCATTGTACGCATGTACCGCAGTTTGTTTATCCATTCACTGAAGAGGTACTGAAGGACATCTTGGCTGCTTTCAAGTTTTGGTGGTTATGAGAGAAGCTGCTATAAACAGTCACATGCAGATTTTTGTTTGGACAGACATTTTCAACTCCTTTGGATAAGTACCAAGTAGCATGATTGATTGCTGGATCATATGGTAGGAATATGTTTAGTTTTGTATGGAATCATTTTTCATTTGCCTTATTTTCTTGAGTGTTAGTTTGCTTCTTTCAAATTTTCTTAAATTTTGCTTTTCTGAACAATATCTTTCATTTGCCTTAATTTTTAAAGTAATAGAAGATAAGAAATCTCTAAGACAGACTAAAGCCTTTTGGCTATAGATATAAGAAACACTAAAATCCTGAGTATGATAAATGCAAATAAAAACACACCTAAGTATCAAAAAAGAATTGTTGAAAACCAAAGACAAATACTGCTTCTGTCTTATTCCCTCACTCTTCTATTTCTGAGACTCATATTAAATGTATATTAGATCCTTCACTGTTTTCATGTGTCTTTAATGAGGTTTTTTTGTTCTTAATTCTTTCATCTTCTCATCCTTTAATTTAAACATTTTTTTACTATCTGCCAGTTCGTAAATTTAATTATTTTCTATTAATCAACTTATTTTGGAGCCCCTGTCTGATGATCTCAATGTCTTAATATCCTGGATCTTTATTATATCTACTGTTTTTTGTTTTCATTTTTGTACAGTAAGTTGTTTTCTTTCTCTATTCCTAATTAATTTTGTTTGTGTGCCTGACACTGTAAATGGACATTTTAAGAAAAACTGAAGGCTCTAAATGATATCTTTTTTCTTCAGTAGGGATTTACATTTGCTTCTAGGAGGAAACCTGTTTAGGGACCATCACTTTATTTTAGTCATGAGTGAGGTACTTAAGAGATAAGTTCTTTTTGAAGGATGGTCTCATTTTGTCCTTTTGGTGAGCCTTAAACATTAATTTTTGTCCTTCCTTGTCCTCAAGGCTGCCAAAAGTTATGTTCCACTTTTCAGTCTATTTCTTTTGCCTTTCATTTTTGAAACTAAAAATCACGTTAAAAGGAAATCATGATCATAAGTGCTCTGCTTACCCACTTAGCTTCCTTTTTCTTCTAATTCAGATCCTATACGTTCTTATAGCTTTGGCAGCTCTCTAATAACCTAAAACCAGACTTTTTCGGGGGTTATTTACATTTTATCCAGGTTTTCTAGTTGTTCACATTAGACTTTGTTGTAAAACAATTAAGTCAGCCATTCCAGGAAGCTAGTCTCTGAAGCATGTGTTTTTAACTAAATGCTATAGCTATTTCTGGTTTAGAATTAATTATTAGTAAATCAATATGTAAAACATTAAATGAGAAATAAATTAGATATGGATGTGAAGTCTTTAATACTGATAAAAGGAAATAAATATATTGACAAGGTTTTGGTTGGGGATAAATAGTTTAACCAACATTTAGCATGGTGACCAAAAATTGTGTGCGTGAGCATGTGTGCGCATAAACACACCCCCCCACACACACTGTAGCATTTAACTTAATGTAAATGTTAAAGGGAGAAATTGTCATTGCTTTTTTACAGATTTGGAAACTGAAATCCAGATAGAATAAATAATATGTGTCACAAATTAACCTATCTCTTTTTAATGACTCTCTCTATATGTATACACACAGAGACACATATATATATATGTTCTAATTTATCACCAGGTATTCATTTTATTCTGATAAAAATTCATGAAAATATACATTTTAGAAAAACTTTCATTATGTTTTTATGAGTTTCTGTTTCCACAGATTTAATTCTTAAAATTATGCCCATGTTTTATCTTGAAAATTTACTTATGTGTGACAGCTAAATTCTAATAATCCAGGAAACTAAAGACAATACCTTTGGTGGTAATATTTATAAAAAATGAACTTGTTGAAGAAATTGCACAGTAACTCAATTTTTACTTTTTCCTGGTGATTCTAATGCTCATATGAATTTAGTATGTTTACTTGTCTATGCGACTTGAGTCTTGCAAAGTGGTATGTTTTCAATTATTGTATAAATCACATTTGCCTTTAAGATATTTCAAAAAATATACAACCAACTGATGATGTAATTATAAAATTCACACATATTGTGTTTACATGATCAAATCTCATTTTTCATTGAGACAAAACTTCTAGTGAATTTTAAGCACTGGTGGCTCATGGCTAAATATGGCTAAATAAATTAGCTTTATTAGTTCAAGTCATTATAAATATATAAGAGATATTACCTACTGTTTAAAGTTTTACAGTTACCAGATCTTTTGAATTCTTTGTATGGGTTTAACATATTTCCCTAGTATGAGCCTTATTCTCTTTTTGTATATAAAAAAGCATAGCAGAAATATTAAGTCCATGGTCCACTTTTTTCTTCATTATCCTTTTTGTTCGTTACCCCATGGCATGTCCATCAGAAAAAAATAAACTTCAGTAAAATAACAATAATATCCTCATACAACACTTTGGAAAGTGGTTCTCTGTACATGTTCTTATTTAATCCTCAAGAAAATTCTGCAACATAGGTATTAGTATTTCATTTAAAATTGAAGAAACTGATGTTCAGAGAGATTTAACATGTCCAAGTTTTTATGATCTGAGAGTGGTTGAGTGAAGATTAATGCATGTTTGGGTAGCAGAGAACAGAAAGTTAAGAGCAGGGTGTAAGATTTATTAGAATTAGCCAATAAAAATACAAAGTGTTAATGTAGTGTCTCCAGGGGCAATATATAAAAGTCAGAAGCAAAATTATGGAAAATCAGAGGGAACTGTGGAATGATTGCATTCTTGTGACCAAGAGAATTACATAAGCCAAAAGAACTTTGGAGTCTGAGCAACAGATCAGAGTCTGTCTGGTTGCCAAGGCTTTTCCATAGCTTCATATTCTGTGGAAGCCTAATCAGCAAAACTCAGAAACCTTACCAGATTGAAAATATTTCAGAGTGAGTTGATAATATTTTTACTCTTTTTTTTTTGTTTCACCCATTCATTCAAGTAATATTTCAAAGCCTTTATTGTACCAGGCCCTATTCTAGATGATGGAGATATAGCAATGACCAAAACTGACCCAAAAAACAAACAAACAAACAAAAAAGCCTTGACTTTATGGAGCTTACATCTTAATGGGAGAAAACAGATGACAAATGTAATAATTACATCATATATTATGTAAGAAGCTATTATATACTCTGGGTGCAAAACTAGAACTGAAAAATAGGGATGGGGGATGTGACAGTAATGCAGCTTAAAATAGTTAAACTAGGCTGCACAGAGAAGGTTAACTCATCAAAGAAGTGAGGATTGAGCCTTTGGATACCTGGAGAAAAGCTTTTGAAGATGAACGCAAATCCCCTGAGAAAGAAGTGTGTCTAGTGTGTTCAAGGGATAGCAAGGAGGTCAAGGCGGCTATAACAGAGAGCTGGAGAGGGGAGGATAGCATATGAGCTCCGACATGTCACTGAGCACACCACTGATTTTCTCTGGGCTGCCCATTTACTGAGTGAAGGAATGAGAGAGGCATTGGTAGCTTCTGAGATGAATAACTTTATTTTAGCTATAACCAACCTAGCAGTATCATATTGGTTGCTGTTTTGAAAATCCACTAGGAAAGTAAGGACAGAAAAGTGGAGATATTTAGAAGGCTTTGGCAATGATCCTCTCCAGTGATGACTGTGGCTTAGAGGAGGATGGCTGCAATGAAGTTCGTGAGATGTGGCCAGATGCCAGAGATTTGTATGATCTCTTAGTAGAGAAACAAGATGGCTTTTGGAGGCACTTACTTCTTCAAACATCAACACTGTTTTCTTCATTAAAGTATTTTGTACATATTTGTTAAGAATGGCTGCATAGTTTATTTCAGTTTCTGTGTAAATTGTAGTATTGTGGGTAATCTGTGAAGAACTCATTAGGTTACGTTTGGCATTACTCTAAGCTATGTGCAGGGCTTGTGGAGAGGGTTTGCTGACGGTCTGCTATGACATGAATAAAGGCATCACACTGTTAGTGTGTGGTAATTCTATCTATTTTCTGATGATTATGGGAAATATGTTTGTAAAAGGCAGAAAAGGGGGCATATGAGAGTAACCGGGAAATAACACAGATTATGGATTATGAGGGTGAAACTTCTTATGCACACGTGCCCATTGTTCATTAGTATTATGTCAGTGTCATAATTCTTAAGTATGGCTTTATTATATTGCTCAGAATAATTATAAACACAGCTACTGAGAAGATAAATTGAACTACACTTCGCAGCTGTCAGTGCTGTGGAACTTGTACATGACAATAATGAGAATGATATTACCATGTGCTTTTTCTAAAGGAGCTTCTCCTCTGTTTTGCACAGTATGGGAAAAATTATAAAAAGGAAAGTCTTACAATAACCTTCACTCACTGTCTTTCCAGATTATCGTAAAAATGGGACCGAAAATTTCAGTGTGTTCTTGGGAGCCCTCTACCATGAGAGTTTTGTGGCAGTCTCCTAATCAATTTTTCTGTTCCTTAGCTGCTAACTTGGAAGCAGAGAATTCCAAAGTTTAACTGAGTCTTATGGTTTGTCCAAATTACTTAACCTGTCTTAATATTTGCTTCTGTAACATGGTCAAATAAATAGTTCAGAGTTGAAGTGGTAAAATGGAATATTGTCTGATGTGAGAGTAAGAGGTAGTCACTGTCCATACTCAGTTTGGACATTGGTTTATACTCCTGCCTACCAGGGAAAAATTGGAGGCTGAGAGAAGTCATGGTTAGTTTTATATGCCAACTTGGCTGGCCCATGGTGTCATCAGAAATTTGGTCAAACATTATTCTGGGTGTGTTTATGAGGCTGTTTCTTGATGTGATCAACATTTCAATCTACAGGTTGAGTAAAGCAGATGTCCTCCCCAAGGTGGATGGTCTCCATCCATTCAGCGAAAGGTCTGAATAGAATTGAAAGGCTGACCATCCTGTGACTATGAGGAAACTCCTCCTATCTGACTTTAAGCAGGGCCATTATTTTTTTCTTGACTTTACACTTGAACTGAAATAAAAGCTCTTCCTGGATCTTGAACCTGCAGGCACAGGACTGAAAGTACAACATTGGCTTTCCTGGTCTCAGGCTTTCAGAACTGGAGCTATATATATCATCAGCTCCCCTGGGTCTCCAGCTTGCTGACTACAGATCTTGGGACTAGTCAGCCTGTATAATCATGTGAGCCAATTGCTCATGAGAAATAACACATACATGCACACACATACACACACACAAACATAAACACACATGCACTCTGTTGGTGGTTCTGTTCTGTAGAGAACCCTGACTAATACAGAGACTCCTAACACATAAAATGCAAATTTTACTCGACCAGGAAATTTGTAAAAATCTGCTCATATTATACATGCATGGCAAGTATTTGAAAATGTGGCTAATCTAGTGAATGGTATTAGAATTCTGGCTTAACTGAGTGTGTTGGAAAAGAAAAACGTGATTATATTTTATAAGGGCTTGGAAAGACAGATAACTTGTAAAAGAAGACAAAAATTTCAAGACGACCACTCCCAACTCGTTATGCAAAAGCAAAGCTTGGCAGCTGAGTCATGCAACACTCTCTTCCAAATGAATAGCTGTTCCTAACATTATGTATCAGCCAGATCCCCATGGAGAAGTAGAAGGCTTGAGGCATCTATAAGGACTGCCCCCACAGATCATTCATAGGGAAATTCCTGGCTGGCTTCCTATAAACAAGGACATGCAAATCGTACCTTTGGGTCTACCGCTAAGTCTAGCTCCTAAAACTAAAGTCTATTGATTCCACACTAATAATGTTGATTGCACGTTTATCTTCCCAGGTGCAGAACAGAGACAAGATCACATATTCTTCCACCTAGCCAGAGACATCTCCCTAATTGATGCTTCTTTCACTCCCTTTTTCTCTTCTAAACTTCACCTTATCTCATATAAAATATAGATTTCCTGGACCTCAAAAGAATGTAATCCTTTGTCTCACTGCCCTGCTTCTTTTTCCTTTCTGTATGCCCTATCCCCTTTAAAAACTGAGTTACCAAATCCTGCTTTGGATAAACAGTCACAGGTTTGTCTGTGGTATATGTTTTTCCCAGGTACATCCTGAAACTTTGGCTTAATAAACTAACATTGATTGAGACCTTTGCCTCAGTCACTTATTTTGGGTTGTATTACTTAATGCTGTGTAAAAGATGAAGGAATAAGACTCAGAAGAACCAGAAGTCTGATTTCATTGTTTTGCTAACCATGACCCAGGTGACGTCCCTCAGCTAAGGCAAAGTGAATGGCAAAAGAGGCGTCAGAGGCACATAGCAGAGGAAGGACCATGAGGAAATCAAACGACTGAAATTAGTGAAGCCACAACCAAGACCTACGTTGCACAGAGGTCCGCCCTTGACCCCTTGACACCTGGCAGCCGCCACACAGCAGCAGATCGAAACTTGATGACATCAACATCCGTTAAGTGCAGAGCATAACTGTGTGGCTCCTAAGAGACTGAGTGGGCCATCCTGAGACCCTATAAGGGATTGGAGGAAGAAGTCTTGCTCTTATTAATTTTCTCTCATGGATACTGAAAAGACACGAGTTTCTTGTGTTTTCAGTATGAGGAAAACATAGTTTATACACTGGAGGAAAAAAAACAATACAGCTAATCTATATTTTAAAATAATTACAGATTAACTAATTGAACATAGAATACTTTTTTTGTGGGAATAGATAGTTTGGTTACACTGATAGTTGGTAATGTCATCTGGAATCTGAACAAACATATTCACATTAGAAGAAACACATCTCCAAAGATGATGATTTAAATTACAACTTTGCTGCTCTGTAACATGCAGAGATTAGAACACTACAAAGATTCCAGCATCACTTTCTAAAGGTAACAGATTTCAGAGAGATAATTCAGACCTTAAAATATTAGTATTAATTCAGTTCATATAGTGTGTCTACGGCTGACTTCTCAGGCAATATTAGCAACTCATCCCTCTCTCCCTGGCAGTTTTATTTGCAAAAACATCGTAAGTTGTGGTAGAAAGCTTTTCTACTGGACATTACACATGCACAAGCAGTGTTGCGTGCTCAAAACACATCCATTTGTTGGTGCCATCCAGTAACGAGGAAGAGCATAATCTGTGAGAGAGGACATTTAACAGATTTCCTGTTGACAGGCTTGCAATTGAACCAGTCTGCCTGATTCTCTGGAAAAGTGTCCTGATCACACTCCAACCCTCTCCCTATTTCAAGCCACAAAATTCTTCTCTCCAGGAATCCCATATTGTCCCATATTGACCTGTTGGATTCTGTCTGGGGAGGTCCTGTTTGGCTTTCCAAGCCAGCTTTTGAGGTGTTGCATGTTTAAGGCCATGGCTGGTGTGTGATGAGATCATGATAAACCATTGGGGAAAGGTTGTATGAAATGCACATCTTTTAAACAGGCCACATTTACTTTTTATAGGTAGTCAAAGGGAATAACAATGTGTAGGGTGAGATGGATTACTGAAGAAAGTTAGAAAAAAAGAAAAGAAAAGAAAAGATGGAGAGAGGAATCCTAAATCAAACTCATTAACCAAAGGCACAGATTTTAGTTCTCAGATAATCAGGACCATGGCCACAGATTGGGAAAAGAAAAAAAGCAATTTTTTTCTATTTTTATTTTTTCTTTTAAATGGTACAGGATTTCCTACTGAGAAAGGGAAATGGAGAACAATGAAATAAAATAACTGAGGGAGCTGGCTGAAGAAACTGAAAATAATAGTTTTTAAGTTTCCAATTGATGTTTGAACATATTTTTAGGATATTAAATAACAGTTCTTTAAAGGTTATGAAAATGTTTTTTTTCCATTTCAACTTCTAGTCAAATTGTATTTTTAAATGAAATAGAGGAAATAGTTTAAATAAAGTAGAGGAAATTACCCTATATCACTGTAGCTTATATGAAAGAATCAAGAGAACACATATAAAGCATGATGCTAAATGCTTGATTATTACACAAAGGATTATAACCTGAATTATTTTTTTACACTTATTTTTTTTAATTTTTTTTAAATTTCAGAATATAATGGGGTACAAATGTTTTGATTACATGTCTTTCTTTTGTAAAGTTCGAATCAAGGTTATAAGTATGTCCATCACCCAGATAGTGTGCATTGTATCTGTTAGGTGTGAATTTACCTAACCTCTCTTTCCCCCTCCTACTTGCTTGATTTCCATTGAGTTTTACTTCCCTATGTGCATATAAGTGTTGATCAGTTCCAGTTTAATAGCGAGCACATGTGGTTTTTGGTTTTTTATTCTTGATGACTGAGTAGTACTCCATGGTATACATATCCCACATTTAATTAACCCACTTACGTATTGATGGATACGGGTTGATTCCACATGTTTGTGATTGTGAATCGTGCTGCAATAAACATTCTAGTGCAAGTCACTTTTTTTATAAAATGACTTTTTTTTCCCTTTGGGTAAATTCCCAACAGTGGGATTGCTGAATCAAATGGTAACCAGTCTACTTTTAGTTCTTTGAGGTATCTCCATACTGCTTTCCATAGAGGTTGTACTAGTTTGCAGTATCACCAACAGTGTATATGTGTTCTTTTTTCTCCACATCCATGCCAGCATCTGTTGTTTTGGGACTTTATGATAAAAACCATTCTCACTGGAGTTGGGTGATATCTCATTGTGGTTTTGATTTGTATATAACCTGAATTATACATTCTCTTCTGCAAGGAAAATCACCTTCTATCATATCAACATGTAGTCTGCATAGATTATTGAAAATGGAAACACATTGCAGATCAGTTATTTGCTGAAAATAACTATGGGTGCATTACGTAAGAATTAAATATGCACCTAAATGAATGGGTAGCAAGAAAACATTGAAATTAATTACAGGCTATTCTGACTTCTGTCTAAAAATAGATGGAAAATAAATGAGGAGAGAAAAGAATACTGATACTTATGAAGTGTCCACTCTGTATGAGATATTATGTATTTTGGTCTTTTTTAATCCACAAATTGTCTGATAAATTAGGCAACATTTCCCGCCCTTTATAGATGAAATCCAGATGACACAGAGTGTTAGCTGTGAGGAAAATATTTGAACTCAAGTCAAGCCACAGTAATACCTCAGAAATGGATAAAGAAGATGAGACAAGGGAATGAGAGGTTATGTTACTAGGAACAGAAACGATTTCAGAGAAAGCACAAGTCAGTCTGGTGTGTTAACAATTGTTTAAGAAAAACTCAGTCTGGAGCTCATTTCTGACTAAAAGGGTAGACAGGAGAAGGACAGAGGGGAGAGAAAAGTTCTACATCCTTCAAGACTAAGAGAGCTGAATGTATAAAGAGGGTGGAAATGTCACAGACAGATCTCTCAGCAGGCGGGGAAGTTTATATACATATAAGTCTTTAAATAAACCTGATCAGAAGCTTGATGGGCTGAATCATGGCCACACAAATATGCCCACATCCTAATCCTCAGCACTAGCGAATATATGACCTTAAATGGCAAAAGAAACTTTGTTGAAAAATTAAATTAATGAATTGGAAATGGGGAAATTATCGTGGATTGTCTAGATAAGAGGAGGCGGCAGACTTAGATTCACAAAAGAGATATCATGGCAGAGAAGGGGTTGGACAGATGCACTTGCAAGACAGAAGAAATGACCCCTAGGTGAGGAATGCAGGTGGCCTCTAGAAGCTGTAAAAAGCAAGAAAGAAAGAAAGAAAGAAAGAAAATGGATTCTTTACTAAAGCCTCAGGAGGGAGCAAAATTCCTGTCGGCACCTACTCAGCCCAGTGAGACTGATTTTGGACTTTTGACCTCCAGAACTGTAAGAAAATAAATTTGTGTTGTTTTAACCCACTCAATTTGTGATAATTTGTTACAGCAGCAATAGAAAACTAAAACAGGAAGTATGAAAAATATCAGTCAAAATTAATTTTTACACTGCATTTAACTATTTAGAATTCTTCCATTCCTAAATGCCTCCTTATGGATTTTATTTTCTTGAGGTATTTGGCCTCAGGAATGTGTTGGAAATTAATTCCTTTTTGCATATGAGAGGTAGGACAGGTAAGAAAAACAAAACAAATTGAAACAAACCATAACAGAAAAATCTTTATTCTTATTAAATAAATAAGTAGGCTCAAAATAGGAGATTAACAGTTTTGGTATGGTCTGCAGGCTGTTTTTGGCATTTAGATATTTAGTTAATTTTCCCCCTTGCATTTTCCATTCATTTGTGCTGTGCAAAAAGAAAACAATTTTTGGCCAGGCACAGTGGCTCACGCCTGTAATCCTAGCACTCTGGGAGGCTGAGGCGGGAGGACCGCTCAAGGTCAGGAGTTCGAAACCAGTCTGAGCAAGAGTGAGACCCCATCTCTAATAAAAATAGAAAGAAATTAATTGGCCAACTAAAAATGTATAGAAAAAATTAGCCGGGCATGGTGGCACATGCCTGTAGTCCCAGCTACTCGGGAGGCTGAGGCAGGAGGATTGCCTGAGCCCAGGAGTTTGAGGTTGCTGTGAGCTAAGCTGATGCCACGGCACTCTAGCCCAGGCAACAGAGTGAGACTCTGTCTCAAAAAACAAAAAGAAACGATTTTTATTTTTATTGTAGTACTCTAATGAACTCTGTCACTGGCACAGGCGGGGTAAAATTCTGACTTAATGCCATTTGATTATGATCATATCTATATTCTGCCTAATCTGTAATGTCCAACTGACTCTCATACCTTTAGGACCTATTTTTTATTCATGCTTTCTTTCATTTGCTCAAGAAATGTTTCTTAAGCTCCAATTCTATGTGGAAGGCCCTATGCCAAGAATTGGGGGATAATGTTATGAATAGAGCAAACATTGTCCTCTCCTTTCATTCCTCCTCAAACTACTTCAGACTACACTGATATCACCCTTTCTAACTCAGATATCATTTATATATACTACACTATGTTTAACAGCATAATATTATTTAATTAATATTAGCATTTTTCTTCATCTCAGTTACATATTCATTTAACTTATCTTCTCTTAAGGGGCAGTTATTATGTCTTACCTGGTATGGAGCATACCACAGACATTTAATAATTTCCTATGGACCAATAGATATATGAATCACCAAGATTTGTAGAATCATTATATCTTGCACCAAGAAAATATTCATTCTTGAACAATATACATAGGTCTCCCTGCAAGGCTCTTTTGAAAAAAAAGATGACATTTGAGTAGGTCTTAAGGGATAAGTAAAAATTTTCCAGTTGTTCCAGTAAGAGGAGATGAGCTTCAAGCAGAAAGAAAAATATGGATACAGGAATGTAACAGGAAAGTGCATGATGTATCTGAAACAGATAAGCATTATTGTGTTAGGAGCATTACACATAGCATATCACCCACAGAAGAGCCATGCTGGGGATATACTGTGAAGAACTTTTAATGTCATGATAAGGTGTATGGACTCCAACTTTCTAAAAATTTTTAATTTTCTTTATTATTTATTTGTTCATTTTTTATTGTGCTAAAAACACATAAAATTTATTTTTTAAAATATAAATATATAATTTTTATTTTAAAAGATTAAGAGGGTTCAAGCGTTTTTGTAACATGGGTGAATTGTATAATGCTGAAATAAGGGCTTTTAGTGTACCCATCACCAGAGTAGTGTGCACTGTACCTGATAAGTAAATTTTTATCCCTATCCCCTTCCCACCTTCCCCCCTTATTAGTTTCTAATGTCTATTACACCACTTTATGACTGTGTAAACCTATCATTCAGCTCCCACTTATAAGTGAGAACATGTGGTGTTTGCTTTTTCATTCCTGAGATGTGATGATGGTCTCCAGTTCCATCCAAGTTGCTGCAAAAAACATTATTTCATCCCTTTTTATGGCTGAGTAGTAATCCATGGTGTGTGTGTGTTAGTGTGTGTGTATGGATGTGTATGTATGGATATATATATGTATATACACACACACTATTTTAATTTATTCACTCATCCATTGATAGACACTTGATTCCATACACTTGCTATTGTGAATTATGCTACAGTAAACACTTGGGTGCAGGTGTCTTTTTTGTAAAGTGATTTTATTTCATATGTTCAATACCTAGTAGTGGGATTGCTGGATTGAATGGTAGGTCTACTTTTAGTTCCTTGAGGCATCTCTATACTGTTTTCTATATGTAGATGTTGTACAAATTTACAGTCCTACTAACTGTATAATCATTCATCTTTCACTGTATCCATGTCAACATCTATTGTTTTTTGATTTTTTAATAATAGCCATTCTGATTGAGGTAAGGTGGTATCAAATTGTGGCTTTAATTCACTTGCCCTGAAGATTAGTGTTGTGGAAGATGTTTTCATGGTTTTTGGCCATTTTTCTATTTTCTTTTGAAAAAACATCTGCTCATGTCTTTTTAAAAATTATTATTGGTACATAGAAGTTGTATATCTTTTTTGTTTCTTTTCTTTTCTTTTCTTTTCTTTTCTTTTCTTTTCTTTTCTTTTCTTTTCTTTTCTTTTCTTTCCTTTCCTTTCCTTTCCTTTCCTTTTCTTGAGGCAGAGTCTCACTCTGTTGCCCAGGCTAGAGTGCCGTGACATCAGCCTAGCTCACAGCAACCTCAAACTCCTGGGCTCAAGCGATCCTCCTGCCTCAGCCTCTCGAGTAGCTGGGACTACAGGCATGCATCACCATGCTTGGCTAATTTTTTTCTCTCTATATTTTTAAATGTCCAGCTAATTTCTTTCTATTTTTTTTAGTGGAGACAGGGTCTCACTCTTGCTTAGGCTGGTCTCGAACTCC
>CAUYRT010017503.1:0-30304 GCA_963574885.1 Lepilemur ruficaudatus | reverse complement strand
GAGACCCCGTCTCTACTAATAATAGAAAGAAATTAATTGGCCAACTAAATATATATAGAAAAAATTAGCCGGGCATGGTGGCGCATGCCTGTAGTCCCAGCTACTTGGGAGGCTGAGGCAGAAGGATCACTTGAGCCCAGGAGTTGGAGGTTGCTGTGAGCTAGGCTAACGCCACGGCACTCTAGCCCAGGCAACAGAGTGAGACTCTGTCTCAAAAAAAAAAAAAAAAAAAATGTTTTCTTTCTGAAGTTACAGAAATATTGAAGCAGAAAGGGATACACTTTTTAAATCTATGATGAATGTGTGTGTGTATTTATGACATATATGTAGCACATATTTTGTCAGAGTGACACTTGAAAGAAACAAATATGAGAAGCTAAACCAACTAGTCCTTCCCAAGCTAGACAATTTTATAAGAATGGCAAACAGCAGGCATTTGAAAATTTATCAGGTAAGAAATATTTTCAGTGTATCTTTCATAACATTTTTTATTTCAAAATATTATGGGGGTACCTTATAACATTAATTAGTTTATACTGCTTTATGGAATCAGAACTTAATAATAATTAGTTTTTCATATGTTTTGAGGCAGCATGAGTTAAATGACTTAACTATATGTATGTAATTTTGACCATATTTTCACAACTTCTAGTTCCTTCATGAACTTATACTTAATCTTAAAGTTTATATATTTGTTTCTCAGGCTTTACTTGTTTCTATTTGCATTATCATGGAAATTAAATGAGAAAAGTATGAGATAATAAAATGTATTAAATACAGTGTGCCTAAGGACAAACTATTGAACACAGCCTATGCTGTTACTATTAAAATGAATATCAGAATAACAATTTTACTTTGGGAGGTATATAGAGAAAATTTTCTAATAGGCTTGCCATAAAATGACAGATAATTATACTGACCCCATAAGGTCTCTGTGGAGGATAGCTAATAAACTATTGAAAACTCAATTTAAATTTAAAGTTCTTCAAGCCTCTATTATAATCAGGAATATTGTCAAGAACTATCAAAAATGAATATGGTTTCTTGACAAAATTAAATCTAGCTGTGAGAAAAATATGCAGTCTAACTACACATTATTTGTCTTTTCAAGTAATGACCCTGTTTAATGGAAATAAAGGCTCAGATCACAGTTCCTCTAAGAGGTTAGGCATAAATAGATTTAATATCAGAGTCTGAATCAACAAAAACTGCAGCAAGTATTATTATTTCACCATGACCATTGCAGTTGAAACAATTTGAAGAATTAAGTGTTATAAATACCAGATAGTTCAATTACTGAAAATGTTCATTGGCCTTCAAAAAAATGTAATTAGCATGTCTCACTCCAACCTCAAGAGCCTTGTCAAACATCCTATTCTGTCTGTTAAACTATAGGAGTAAGAAAGAAAAGATGGTTAATCAAATTGATGTCATGGATATGTATGTATAAACAGCATATGTTTGTTCAAGGGAATTCTAAATGGATGTGCAGGTAAGATTTCAATGACAAATGTGGAGGAAACTCTAAAGTAATGTTACAAATTTTAGACCTTTAAAAATGTAATGAATAACATTTAAAAAGAAACTACCCCTAGAGCCTTTAGAGGATATAAATCAAACACTAAAATTTTGTCATATTAGTACTCATAAAACAAAATTATAAGCATTAGACAATTTATCAAAGATATAGGTAGAAAATTCATGAAATCTGTTAAAGAACATTACATTTCCTTAAATTTCTGACATTTTCATTTTTTACAAAATTTTTATTTCAGATAATCATGATCCTGAAGTTAAAACACATTTTGGTCAATTTTTAAAATATCTGGTTCTCATGAAATCAATTTTCCATGCCTTTTTGTCATCTTTCACAGTCTGGAACAACCACGATGTCCCTTTTTCAACTATACTCAGGCACACTGTAAATGAAGTAGAAGTAGCTGTTCATTAGCCACCTCTAGAATTTTGCCTGGCCTGCTCTCTTACTGAAATCTGCCATCTGTAACACAAGGTTTTATTTACATTATCCATTTGAATATGGTTTTAGTTTGGGGAGGCTACTTTATTTGGGAAACCTAGGCTAACATCACAGCTACAGTAAAATATACTCCAACACTTTCATCATTATTCCTTATGAATAAAGAAACTCCAAAATGAATGTTCTTCATTACCAACCACTTCCAAAAAGAGTTTACATTTATTATTCAAAATGGTAACTATCAACTATATGTCAGAGTAAAATTACCTTTAGTCCTTTTTGGAGTTAAAGAAACTACTGTATACATAGTGGTGAGTGCCTGTATGTATGTGTGTTGGGAGGGAATGGAGATTATAGAACTCTGCAGATGAGACTGCTTCAGGGCTAAGGCCATTACCATCATCAAACAACCCAGCACGTCTGTGTGGATGAAATATGGCATGCACTTGAAAGGTGATGACTTGGTAGTCTTTGATGCTTACTTCTAAAATTTGGGAATGTGCGCTGGAAGATTTCCTTTTTGTCAAGGTCAAAATGCATCTTCCAACTCTGGAAATGAGTAACAACGAAAGTGTAAGGAGTATTGTGGCAGGTTCTCTAGCAACATGGACCCTGTGACAAGAGCAGCTATGACAGCAGAAGCAAAGCAGCAACAGCAGAAATAGCAGGAAAACCCAGAGAAGCCTTGAAGAAGGCTCTGGGTCTGGAGTGAAAAGATGCGCAGAGACCACAGCCTTCAAGGGGAAAGAAAGATGGTGTTTGCCTTTGGCTGAACTGCTATCTCTTTGCTAGCGGGTAACAAAATCTTAAGCCTTCAGAATCCATTGCTGAGAAAGTTAGAGGTGGTGAAGGAATCGGATGAATGCCTATACTGAAGAAGTGGGTAATTCTCAGTCATGACTGACCATTAGAATCTTATTCAAAATAAAGTCCCAGGCTCCATCTCTGGAAAGTCAGCTTCATTAGGTCATAGGAAAGTAGAAGCAAACCATGCAGGAACTTACAGGCCAAAGTAATTTGGATTTTATTCTGAGAGCAAGGGAAAGCTATTTTAAGAACTTGAAGCAAGAAAGCAACATAATCCAATTTATATTTAGAAAGTGACACTCTGGCAATTTTGTGGAGTCTGTGACAGAATCAGAGACTATCAATAAAGGCTACTGCTGAAGTCTAAGAGAGATGATTATGACTGGGATGGGGCTGGTGTCAGTAAGACGAAAATCAGTCAATGAATTTCAAATGTATTTGAATAAAGTAAATAGTGTTTCCTGATAGATTGACCTGTGAAGATTAGGGAAGGAAGCAGTCAGGAATAACTTCTAAATTTAAAAGAATTAACCTACATTTTAATATGATGAATAACCCAAACCATAGTTTTCCCTATTGAAGTTATGAGTGAAGTAGTCAAGCTCCAGTGTTACAGTTAATGGTCATTTTGTGCCCAACAAAAGTGAAGACCTCTTTCAAATTCTGAGAACTAAGTTTATTTTTAACTGTAAGAACCAGCCACATATGGAATCTAATTTGGGGGATGCTGTGATTACCTACTCCCATTTGTATAGGTAGCACTATAAAAAAATGTCCATCACAGAGAAAATGATATTTATTCACCCTAAATTTACTGAGCACTATATATATATACAGCCATGTGTCACATAACAACATTTCTGTCAATGATGGACCACATCTAGGATGGTGGTCCTATACGGTTACAATGGAGCTGAAAAATTCCTGTTGCCTAGTGACTTCATAGCTGTCTGAACAGTGTGGCACAAATGCATTACTTTTTCTATTTTTAGATATGTTTAGATAGACAAATACCACTGTGTTATAATTGCCTGCAGTATTCAGTACAGTAACACGTGTACAGGTTTATAGCCTAGGAGCAATAGGCTATATGATACAGCATAGGTGTAGTGGGCTGTACCATCTAGGTTTGCATAAGTACATTCTATCAGGTTTACACAAAGACAAAATTGCCTAATGACACATTTCTCAGAATATTTCCCCATTTAGTGACACATGACTTTATTTGGGGAAAGCATATTATCTTTAGAAGGGCACACTTATAAATAATACATGCCAGTTTAGAATATGGAAAAGACATGGAAAACTTCTGTGATCTCTTCCTTTACTGCAGTGTTATTTCCCAAAGTGTTTTCTGTAATATGTTAATAGGTTACATATAAATGAGGTTCATTATGAAATAAATTTTGGAAAGTAAGTTAATTATTTTCTTGACCATGGGACTTTTAAGTATTATTCTATGGTAACATGCATAGGGACCTTGAGGTATGTAACATTTTCTAAATTCATTTAGAAATTATTGCTTTTGAGATGTACATCATTCTTTGACACTAGAAAGGACAGGCACTTTTGAAAGGTAAGAAGGGTGAAGGGGAAGTTGGCAATGTTGCCTTTTGCAGAGATAAGGTCTAGTCTCTATCAGTCTCTTTGATTTTCTGTCTATTGAAGGACAATCTTGCCTCTATGAGCTAAAAACAGCACATCATACCTCCCTTTGGTCTCCACCTTTATTTCCTTTGGGCTGTCTCTTCCATGTAAATGATGAGATGAGATAACTAGGGTTGTGGTCCTGCCCTAAATGTATTCTGAACTGAGAAGTCCTGGCATTAGAAGCTTTCGGTGTTGGAGCAAAGTATCTGGCTTCTTGTTCTAGTCCTCATGCTTATTTGGCTTTTCCCATCAAAGGACAGAATCAGTGGATTTGAGGCCAAAACAGTCATTTACCTGCCTGAATTTAGGCCTCCGTTAGTGAGGCCAGGGGGCACTTCATTTGATCCTGTCTAGTTAATGTAGGCCTTACAGAGGTATTTTGTTCCTCAACCCAATAAAATTTTTCATTTACTAGGCTTCCAAATCCATGCATAGATTTTTTTTTCAGGTGTCTCATAGGACAATGGAAAGTAAGTTAAAGATGCAATGTTTTGTATTTTGAAAATTGCTAAGAGAGTAGATTTTAAGTGTTTTCTCCACAAAAAAAAAATAATAAGTATGTGAGGTAATATACACGTTAATTAGCTTGATTTAACTATTCCACAATGAATAAATATTTCAAACCATCATGCTTTTTAAATAAATATATATAATTTTTATTTGTCACTTCAAAATTTTTAAAGGATAGTTACTATAGTGTTTCAGGTCATCTAGCTCCCTAACTCAACAAATTTTCACGTAGATCCCAGAAGTAGTTCTTGAACTAGTCTCCTATTATCTCCATCTTTCTTATTGTAAGCACCATCCTTACAGTTATAATAACAAATTCAAAATTTTAGATGTTTCCCTCCCCATCATCCATCCTTTATTTCAATGTTATCTCCTTTTAAAAGTTATGTTGCTCCTGTGAATAATCTGTTCCTGTTTGGTAATAGTCCATATATCTTTGTTAGACGATGCACTCACTGGGTGTCCTTACTTAGATGTTCATCTTGATGTTCCCCCAAACCAGCATAGTAGTAAATGTATGTTGACAAAGAACGGTGGGAATAATTGAGCAAATGAGTGAATGAATAAATCTGCATGTGAAAGAAGTCAGATATCTTCATAATAGTTTTCTGATCTCTTTTAATGACATTACTCTCTTGCCTTACTGTAGCCATCACCTTCTATAATGAATATCTTGTTCTTAGTCTTTCCCATTCTAATCTACATCCTCTGCTATCAGTCTTATTATATTGTATCACCTGCCAGATCATTTCATCCTACTGTTTGAAAACTCTCAGTGACTCCCATTGATAAAATTCATGATAAGATTCAAACATAAACAGACATATCCTCAACTTATTTTTGTATTGTAAGGATTCATGTTACCTAGAATGAGATGAGCTGTTCTCTCTAGCTCTCTTTCATCATATCTTAGCTCCCCATTGACCTACTGTGTGAAAGAGAGAGTGCACAGAGAATAATACCTGGCCTATAATAAGCAGTATAAAGTGTTAAAATGTTAATTATCATTATCTAACCCCATCAAAGTCCAGGTCAAGTGCAGACCCCACTAACAGCTGTTCCCTGAGCAATTCAAACACACCTATTATTTCTTCTCCTCGGGAATTGTCCTCCCTCTCTTGTTCTGCAAGATCCAGGTTTTGTCTGTCATCCATGCTTTTATTTACTCCACCCACCAGGGGATAACACACAACAAATGTGTGCTTAATTTAACTCTATTTAAGAGGCATTCCAGCTTTGAAGCATGAAATTTTAGCAAATATGATATTTTCTTTCACTGTTATCAGGAGATACGTTTAATTCCAATGAATATGGTTAGATTTGCAATCCCTTTTTTCCCTACCTTACAAACAGCTAACCTGAAAATGGAAATTCACCATCCCATCTAGTTATTCAGCTCTCTCTGTGAACAGCATAAATTCACTCCTGGATTTATTAGACAAAGATAGATTTAATGTCTACAACTAATACTGGTAAATTCTGATATTCCAGCTCATCAGGTTCCTATTATAAATAATTATTTTATTAAAGACTTGAAGCTGTTTAAACTAGACAAATAATTGGAACAAAATGCCCAATTTACTAGTTAATGGGATTGATTACTTGAGCTCAAAGGAGAGTATTAAACTCTAACATAGTTGACAATTTGTAAATGCTCATGAAACTTTATTTGTAATAATATTCATCTCTTTTGTCTTAGGAAACATTTGTTTATGACAAATATCTAGTTTTCAATGTCATTGATCTTTAGAAAGGTGGAAATAAAATGGTGAAGAGATATTATAAATTTTTTAAAACGTAAGCTGTACTAAAAAATAGAAAAACACTTTAATCTGAAACTTGCCTCTTTTATGCCTAGTAATGTTCAACATGTGGATTCTAACCATTCCCTCTTTTAGAGTACATCATATATTTTTGCTACAGTTTTTAAAGAAGAGTACTGCCCTCTTCTTTGGATAACTACAAATTGTGAAGATGTTTCATTATCCAGATATGCACTATGCTTTTTATTTCTCATAGAATCTGAATTCATCTTCACATTCAGTTCAAGGCCTCATTGGTTGATTAAAAAATGAATTGTTATATGATAGAAATAAGAATGAATCTTGAAAAGCAGAATAGTAGTGACTAAAAGAAAACTCTCATCTGGCACAGGATATTCTTTTAAATGTGAAAATGCTGTATCAATTAATGGAGTTAGTATTTTTTGATGTTAAGACAAAAAAGAAAAACTCTAACTCTAGTTAACCTAAACATAAAAGTGAGAATGCCACAGGAAAGCTGAGAATCAACAGCAAGGCTGGAAAGTAAAGCTGCGGCAGAAGCCAAGACGCAGATTGCACAGCACCTGGCCATTGTCCAGATGGATGCTCACTGCCGCCACCACTGGCACTGAGGACATTTGAGCCCTGCCAGCACAGCTGGACACTCACTGCTCCATCACGAGACTCTCCACTCAGCCACTGCCATCGTATGAAATCCCTGTTAGCCCCGCGCCAAATTATCCTCAACTGAAACACGTTCACCATAGATTTCTACATTATAAAGGTTGTGTTTCACCTGTTGAAATTTAAATACAATTTTAGTACACCAAATGAATTACAAATCATTCCTATAGACTATTGTGAATTTTTCAGTAACTATTACAGTTACAAATACTCTTCAGTATGTACGTGTGTGTGTGTTTGCTTGTTTAGTTTTTTTTTTTTTAAGAGTCCCCAACTCTCATAATACATAACTAGCTAGAGAACCTGAAGATGATCCAATGGGAAAAACAATATTTAATTGGATTTTATGTTTCAGTCAAGCTAGCTAAGAAGATAGTCAATAATTATATAAGTAAAAACTTGTAACTCTTAATAATGATAGTCACTGGAACTTGGGAAGAGATGAATCTTTAAACATGTGAATTATCTTTAAATGTGCATATATATATACACACATTTATACATAATACACATATCAAAATATATATGTGTATATTTATAGTATATTATATAAAATATAACTTATATATAAATGTATATATACATTTATATAACATGTAAATACATAAGTAGGTCATGTATAAAGAGCAGTTACAGTTGATATACACAAAGACAAAGGCTTAAAAAAGAAACAAGTTTAATTTTAGAGCAGTAAGTTTGGAGTAATAAGTTATTCATATCGGTAAAGCATATATTGTTTTTATTCATTAAGAATGAAGAATTTGGATTAATACTTCTTTTTATGACCAAGGAGAGACATATCAGTCAACAGCTATGCCTGGAAAGTCGTCCTACAACAGCAAAGCTGACTGGCCAGCAAAAATGTTGAGCTAGAGATCTTTCTCCCTTATTTCAGTGTCCGAGCCTGCTAAACTCATGTCATGAACAGGCAGTGGTGTGTTGCTAAATGTTTAACAATTAGCTTTCTGAGAGTAGTTCCAACATGAATATTGGCTAATATTTTCAGTTACATTAACAATTAAAATGTAAGTGAGACAACAAAGATGTACGTCAGAGTTTCAATCATTTGTCAGTGATGTGAATGACTACTTTGCTTAACTGGGCAATAGTTTTTGAACACTAGAAAAAAAATTTTATTCTATTTACATTGTAAAATCTACAGAACCCACACACTTGTAGAGGTAGACTTCATTATTAACATTTTAACCCATTATATATAATTTGATAACTTACTCAAATTTGTAAATTCATCAAGATATTTCTAGAGAATATATATCTAATTTACCCATATGTTAAGATGTGATATAATTTTACCTCATCTTTCACCAAATAAATTTTTAAAAGACAAATGAATATGGTAATGTTATAGAAATAGTTCTTTATACAGAAAAACAATACAAGGTATTATTTTTTAATAATAAGGCGACTTGCCACTTTGTTAAGATTTATTTTATTAAGTAGTAAGAAACTAGTACAAAATTAGTGACTAAAAGCTATGATTCTGGATCTATTTCTGGTCAGCGTCTTTGAGAATCTAATTAACATATCGATATATATTTGCAATGTTTTTCATTAAATATCTGGAGGTTCAATTATCACAGAATTTAAAAAATGCATATACCCATCCATATGCAGTAAATGTCTACATGATACAAACAATTCATCTATTTTGCTTAAAGACAAAGACATACTAAGTTCCTTTTCCCTATCCCAAATAGATTCATACTTCAAATAAATAAAAAGCACAATGCACATAACTAATAAAATTTAAAACTTTCCATCTTTTCTGACAAATTAAACCAAAGTATCTAATTAGTCCAATGTGTTTTAATGAAGGAAACCTGATTAATTATTTGCTTTCTTTCTTTTTAAAGTGTGGCTTGGTGCAAGATGTGGCTCATTAAAAGTTGTGATATACCCTGTCAATAAAATCTAGCAGATTGCATATTAGAAGCAGGTAATTAAGTTAATATATGAGACACATAAACTTACAAGTTCTATTTGAGGTTCTAATCAATAGAACGCCAAAGTTAAGACAAATATTTGAAGCCACATGTAGTTTAAAAAATAAAAAGACCAAATCACTTCACTCTTTTAACATATGTATCATCCTTAAATGCTGACTGACAAAGGAAAAATTTCTTTTACATTGTGAAAGACAGTACTTATACCAAAGCAAGGATCACATTAATCACACTGTCCAAAAATATTAATATAAAATCATGTCTAAAAACTAGGATGGTAGCATGCAAGAATAATACATATATGTTTCCTATTTCTTAGGCTACGGTCCCAAACGGTGACAAAAAGGTAGAAAGCTTTTGAAATGTACAAATGCCTGGATCTGTAACCACCAATATTTGAACATCCTTCCAATTTAGGGGGACTCCTCCATCATTTGAGTGTTCGTAAGAGACCATGTTCTGAATTCCGAAATAGAACGCTAAGGAATTAAATAGTGCTTCTCCTTACCCTGACACAATTGAAGTTATACACCTGAATTATGCTCAGATAATTAGTGCTCATACTCCCACTCATACTCATCTTGGTGGTAAGGTGAAGATTTGGGCAGAATTTAGAAGTTATTTACAATAGAGGCAGTAAGAGTCCAAAGGCTGGATCCTCTTATTGCTGTACAAATATCCTGACCAAACTTTGATTTGGGTCATGAACATAGCTATGGCTTCTACTCTCCTACCTCCAGTGGTATGTGCCAATAACACAAGACTGATTTTCCAGATGTTTTGTTATTTCTAACAGTTACTCCATATCCATCAAAAATTTCATGCTGGGCTTAACTTAGAGGTGTTTTTTGTTACTTAAAACCACAAACACCACTACTAATATGCATAGATAGGATGAAGAAAATAAAAATGTGTGACCATCATAGGAAGGACAATGATAAAATTACACCATATCAAAATAAAGCATAATACATTTCAAGAATAGAAGATAGATATAAATAATTTTAAAAGAGGGGAAATAGCCCTACAAAATGTTCTTGCACATAACAAATTAAACAAGATTATTATCTCATTTATAATCAATCCAGAAAGATTTTCTGAAACAGGGAAATAACATTAGACACTCTTTCAGGGAAAAAAAAAAAAGAGATTTTGGTAGTCTTTAAGGAAAAAACTCCTAGGCATGTGGCATGGCTTTGGGAGAGGAAAAATTCAAAGATAAGAGTAGAGCAAAACTCACATTAGGCTTCCTGGGAATAGGTTCTGAAAATTGTTTGGAAATAAAAAGCCAAGGAGAAAGAATACATATCACTTAGTAGGAGGATTTTGAGCTGCAGAAAAAAAAAAAAAAACCTGGGACCGGATCTGTAGTGGAATGGGAAGCTAGAGGCAAACTGCAGGGGTTAGAGGCGGGTGTGATATGTTCAAAATAACCCGTAACAGAGACTCAGAGAATGAAAAGAACAGTATCAAAAACTATCTTGTGAAGTGACAGTTACAGAAGTAGTTCTAGAAGAAATGACATTTAAGACGGTGCTGAGGGTGACACGAGAGGAGAATCTGGAAGAAACTATATGAAAAAGCAGAAGGATTTTACAACCCAATGTAAATACCAATCAAAAATGATATGCGGTGAAAATCACTTTGTGTCCTTGCTTGAGCTTTCAGCAAATGACACCTTTTCATCCAGTTAGTGGGATGATATACAAGTAGGAGAAAGTCAGGAAAAAAATATGAGAAGAATCTACCTTCATCACGTGTGGCCGAAGTTGCTACCGGATCACCCAATCACATCTGAAGTACAGGTACTACAGAAAATTGGACACGAAACACGAGTGTGAGGTGGAAGGGGTGAAATAAAGTTTAGCACGACATCAGTAGTCTTGAACTTTACAGATACGATTTCATCACTCGGGTTTCAAGGTACATCCAGCCTGTTGCTATTGCACTAGACATAGCCTTCCTTCTTGTAAAACAGTAAAGGAGACAACAACAGTCTCAAAGTTGAAACAGAAGCAGTTTGAGCCGCCTGAGTTCAGCAGGAATTAATTGCATGCTATGTAAATTACACTTCAATAAAGTTGTTTTTTTAAAAAAAAAAGTTGAAACAGAAGAATAAGATTCATCAGGTGTTACCAAAACCTATTGGCTCAATCTGAAAGCTGAACAAAGAAAGTAATTACTCCCTTTTATTTCAGTAATCTAATTATGTTAAGTGCCAATATTTTGTTTTTAAAGCATTAAACTTAGTACATAGAACCCCTGACAAAAGTTTACTGTGCTGCCTGATTGGATATTTTATCTTGACGTTTTAGCATACAAAGCTAGCCTTAGATACTACACTCCAAAGCATCTGCTGTCCTTGTTGACCAAAATGTTAATAAAGATTTAACAAAATAGTGAAAGACTTGCATTTTGTAATACTAAGAAGCCCTCGCTCTCAGTTAAAATAATCAGATAATAAGGTTGGGAACCATTTTCAAAGTTTAAAGTGAATCTGTAAATGTAAGTATGCAGCCTTTTATTTGCATTTTTGTGTATAGCTATGAAAATTTGCATTTGCGAGTATATAGAAAAAAATATCTAGAAAAATGTCAGGATCATTTGAAAGGACCTAAAAGAGAAGCATTTTATATCAGTGTGTCAGGTAAATCCTTTTCCGAAATATTGCAATATGCTGTGACCTCAGAATGATTAATATCTTGCTATTGATGGTGGGCAAAAGAACATTCTAGATAAGTAGAACTATATTTGTAGAAGTTTAAAGAAAAAAAGATCTGGAGGCCACCTGAAAAGTTAGATGGAGCTATAGTGCAATGAGTAAAGAGGACCGTGTTAAGGATTTGAATTATATGCCTGAAACCAATAACACTTTAGTAGAAATTAGCATATCTAGTGAATAAATCTTGTTTTCTAATACTATTCATCAATAAAATAAACCAGGCTCTCTGAAGAAACAGCTCATTCTACAACTGGGGTACGAAATACAAAAATGAGCCTCTAGCATCTTGTAGTGCCAGAAAGTAAAGAAGTGCTCAAAAATTTTAAAAATATATTTTAAAATACAGTGATGAATGTGTCAAAGGAATACAAGAGCCAACTGAAAGAGCTGCCAATGGCCAAGACTGCAGCAATCTGAGCAAGAAAATTAATGAAGTAGTTTCAATCATAACTGAAAGTATTAAACATATATCCTTGAATCCCAACTAATATAAATAAATGATTGAATACATCTTTTAAGTGGGAGTGAATAGAAATCTCCCATACAGTAGAATTCCAAATAATTTATTTAGGTACTCTGCCCTCAAGGAAATGGAGCGTAACTTCCACTTCCTATATATGGGCAGTGTACGGCAACTTTTTTCCAAAGTGTACAGAATGGGAAGGGGGAAACAAAGACTAATTTTAGGGTGGATAAACTTTTACAAACACTACCTCAGCAAGGTGATCAAGATGAGTCATAGTAGGTATCTTTACTATGATACGATAAAAATGACATTTTTACCTCTGTGGTCTTCCTCCTCACAACCCACAACCCCAATGGAATCATTAGAAAAACATCAGATAAATTCCAGTTAAGGGACATTCTACAAAATACCTCACTAGAATTCTTCAAAACTGTCAAATCTATTAAAACCAAGGAAAGTATAAGAAATCGTCACAATCTAGCAGCACCTTAAAGGAAGCATGACAATTAAATGTAATGTAGTATCCCGGATATGATTCTGGAAAAGAAAAATCATTAGGTTAAAAACTAAGGAAATGTGAATAAAGTATGGACTTTAGTTAGAAATAATGTATCAATGCCAGTTAATTACTTGTAACAAATTTAAAATACTAACATAAATGTTTAACAAGTGGAGAAATAGTGTAGGATGTATGAGAACTCCCTGTACTAACATCACAACTTTTCTGTAAATCAAAAACTGTTCCAAAATATAAAGTTTATTTGAAAAATACATAAAAAAAGAAATTATGCTCTGAAAGTAAAAAATTGTACTCTCAAAAATTTGGAAGAAAAAATATGTCTTTTGGAAAGGATTTTGCTATGGTATATGCGACATTGAGGCTGGAGTGTGAGATTTAAATACAGCCTGAAGCTAACTCCTTTTGCTGCAAATTTCTTTCATCCACCAAATACATTAGACATACATTCACTTGAAGAGACATGTCAGCAACTTCTGCTTCTTAAATAGTTTATTTCTGAACACAATGAACTTATTTACAATTTTCCTCTGCTGCTAGTTCCCCTTCCCTTTTTGATGAAGATCTTGTTTGTTATTGCTTTTACCTATGCCATTATTTTTCAAAACAATATGCTTCTCTATTACAATTTCCAAATAATTAATCAGAGAAATATTCCCATTTCACTAAGAAAATGCCACCACACGATGCATTTGCTTTCTTTAATTACCTGCATAAAGTATTTTTACTTGAAACCAAAACAATGTATTGTTTGCTCTTCAAAACCATGATACCAGTCTCACCTACTAATATCTTAACAGATACACATGAATGATAGATCCTCTTCATGAACATTAATCAAAACAAATTTGTTTTGGGCTCATAAGTTTAAAATGATGTCCATGATGTGGCAAAAAGGAAAAAGCTGTATTTAGAAGTGAATCTCCCTATGTGTTTTGGACATATGAAATTGAAAAAATAAAATTTTTGAAAATGAATACTTTGATAAAGGTAAGAATTCATAAGTAATTGCTGATTATTTGAATTGCACTGATGTTATGTTTTCTGTTGCTCACCATGTGCAGTTCTATACGAAAACATAAAACAAAATGGTGAGTAAGTGAAGCTTGGTGAAAACCAACTCTTTAACATTTGTTAAGAAAATGCAGATTAAAACAGTTGGTAAACTGAAATGGTCTGAAAGGGTAATGTATAATTGTATTTTTATCCCTGTGAAAATATGAGTTAGGGAGGTGGACAAGCAACAGAATGGTAAACTGCTAAGGACATTTTTTGGTTAGCTTTTACAACGTCAGACATGAAATCAAAAAAAGGATCAGGACACTTTTCCATCTTACAGTTTCTACTTCTGAATTTGAAAGAAAATTCCAACATCTTTTTATTTTACAAAGTGACCTAGAAAGGATCAGCAGAGCCTTTGTAAATGAACTCTGCCTTAAACTTTTCACTCTGCTACCTGAACCCTGAGGCACTGTCTCTATTTTTGAAACTTTTTTTCTTACCATTGATAAGATATGATAATATTAGATTTGATTATCATATCTTCCATTTCCCATAATGGATGTTCTTAAGGAGACTGTGATTAGAAAAGGTTTCACAGTCAAGCAGCCTTTGTCCAATGAAGCATGTATAGGCAGCTCTAATTTTTTTTAAAAGGTAGACATGTAAAATTGCATAAAATGAAGAAGTAGAAGAGAAATAGACCTGAAGTAAAATGACACTTAACATTATTTAAGAATGTTTGACCTTTCGTTTTTAAACAAATCCTACTAAGAATTTTTATTTTATTTTCAATTTTCTTGTCTTCCCTTCAAATTTTCACAAAGAATAATAATAACAATAACAACAATAATAAAAGTAACAGCAATACCTTACATTTATGTTATCATAACTGCTTAAAATCCTATAATTTCAGGATTAGAGTAAATTCCAAACTTGTTGTCATTCTAGAGCCATAACTTTCTAGGACCCTATTGCACGCTGTACTTGATCCATTCCAACTTGTTTACAATTCTGGAAATACAGAAGGTTGTCTTTAGTCTCTGATCCTTTTTGTATGGTCTTTGTCTACCACCCCTTCCTATTAACTCTTATTTATTCAGCAAATGTTGGCTTAGAAAACAGCCTTTCTTGATCCTCAAGTTTGGATTAGATGACCTTGTTTTGTGCTGACTTTTATAAGCTTTCATATCAGAATACAACGCTGTGAAATTGCCTATGTGCTTATAATATATTCTTTACTATATAGAAGAGCTTTGAGTGTACACACACACACACACAGTCTCTAGTGTACACCTATTGACTTGCACCATGCCTGACCTACCTGATATGTCAGAAATAGTTATGAGTCAATGAATGGGAGGGAGGGAGGGATAAAATAAGCGTGGTATGTTATTTTGCAAAAAACTTAATTGTCCTCTTTAGACTTCATTGTTGACTTACACAAGTGTTCTTGAGTATCTGTTATGGGCAGGAATAGCACTGAGCACTAGCCATATATCCATGAACATAGTACTTGTTCCCTGGCATTACATTAGGGTTTCTCAACCTTGTCACTGATATTTGGGGCTCGATGACTCTTTGGGCTGAGGAGGCTCTCTTCTGTGCATTGAAAAACATTTAGCAGGATCCCTGGTCTCTACGCACTAGATACCTCAATTATGATCATCATATTTGTCTCTAGGCTTTGCCAAATGCCCTCCAGGGATCAAAAATCATCCTTGGTTGAGAATCATTTGGTTACACTGTATGATATGATACAGATGTTAAGCTTGCATTTATACTGAAGGGTTGTAATAGAAGATATACAAAGTGATCAAGGTGTATAGAGGAAGGGGTACATAAACCATCCTAGGTACATAAGAAGAGCAACTTTTCAAAGTGGTAGGAAACAAATAAGACTTGTCTCCTGCCCACAAAAGCACACACAATCTAGTAGACAGAGGAAGTGGACAAAAAGATCATTACAATACAGTATAGTAAAAGCACCCACAGAAATATGCAGAGAATGATACAAACACAGAAGTACTCCTAAGGAAGATAGTGTGCCTCCACCCCTGAAAAGTTACATTAATAAGGAAGGTGAGTTACAAAGGAGCAAGAATTATATTTACTAGCTTTAAGTATTTATGGAGTTTTGGAATATTTGAATTTTGGAGTCCAAAAAAGATGTAGAAGGCATGACAAAAAAAAAAAAAATACAGCTTCAGTTTTGCTGTCAAACAACATCTGAAAACTCATGGGGGACATAATACTTGCAAGCCTGTTTTAGGGAATAATAAATCTCTGATTCTTATGATACAATATGTAAGAATAGTGACTCAGAAAAGGAAACAGTTGGTGTGGGTTTCATAGAGAATATGGGACTTGAGGGGGGTTTAGGAAGAGAGAGGCAAATGGGGATCACAGGTCTCTGCAGCAACAGGACCGAAAGCATGAAAGGAAGTCCTTTGTGATAACAAGGAGCAGGATGGCTGGAGCCCAGACTGTGACTTGGGGGCAATAGTGGAGGTGTGAAAAATAAAGTCAGGTTTTTAAAGTAGAGAATATGTTGCAGTTGACAAATTAAAACCAATTCTGATTCTTGATTGGTACCGTGGCAGAATTAAAGGTCTACTGAATATTAATATGTAATATTGATTAATAACAGATAAGGAGACAAGAGGATATTAATAGTTTCAGTGATTCAGGATGAGATGAAAAGGTTAGTGACAACAGGTTGAACAAGAAAGGGTGAAATCAAAATATATACATTAAAAATATGTAGCTATTTTTTGTATTAGTTACACTTCAAAAAACCTTTAAGAAGGAATTATAAATAATGGAACTCAGTAACTGAAGGATTGTTCTTTCTCATTCCCTCTCCTCCAAATTCTGTAAGGTTTCACTCTGAAGAAAATAATGACTACAGAAAACAAAACAATTGGAAAAGCAAGTCATGAAGTTAGAGAAAGATTGAACAAGAATAAGGGATCCTTTGTCTGGACCAGTGATTCTCAAATCTAACTGCATTTCGTAAGTCTGGGAAGATTTTAAAAGATGGTGATGCTCAAGGTCAAACCCAGAGGAGCCGATTTATTGGCCAACCTGGTGCCCACTATTGGAGTGTTGTAAAACTTTCCCAGATGATGCTGGTGTGCGTCCAGGGCTGAGAACTACAGGTCTGCACTACCTGTGACTGTCTTCACCCACAGCCCCTTGACACTCAAGCTTCTGTTAGGTACACAATTTATCAGCAGGTATTCCCTGAGCCCTGGCCCTACAACTTTTCCTCTTTGGGATTATGCACTAATTAATGATTTTTTTAAGCCTCCTTTTTCTACAGAAGATTAATATATCCTTAAACTTCATATTGAATTAATTCATCAGACTGACAAAATCTTACGATTGAGCCTTTTTTGCTACTGGTGATAATTTTCACAAATTTAGCTGATGCAAATGTTTTGGAATAAAATTATGGTGTTTCTTAAGGAACTATGTGTGTCTTGTGCCTCCTGAATAAGAAAGAAGAAGAGTATGAGGAAAGGGGGAAAGAGGAGAAGTTATTCTTTTTTTGGTCTCACTCGATTGATACATTTTCAGTATTAAGCAAGGGTTTCTTTAAAGAAAGCAAAGTTAATTGCATCATGATGTATTCATGCCTGTCGTTGCCCCTCTCCCACTGCAAACAATACAACAAATTTTCCTGTTGAGTAAAACTTTCAGTGATGGCATGATATGACTGGAAAACAATCTGAGAACAAAATCCCAACCAAGGCTCTGAAATTCATATGGGAAATGTGCAAAAACATCCTACTCAAAAATGCAGTATCAAACATAGTACTTAAATTAGAAATTCTCTCATGATACTTGGAATGCACTTATAATTATGCAAATTTACAAGAGCATGTTTATTCACATTTTTCTAGAATGGTAAAAATTAAAATTCATTTTTAACTTAATAAGGATAGGAATGATTGGTACTTATTAACTAATACTCTCCCATGAGTTAAAGTTATTGGGTTGTGTTTGAATCAAATGTTTTTCAAAATGCAAATATGATTAGATCATTCCCCTACTTAAAACCATTCTATGGCTTTATATTACTCTTGCTCTAAATTCTGATTATCTTAAACTAGCCTATAAGACTTTTCCTGCCTCTTTCATTTCATCTTATGCCACTTTTCCCTTTGCTTTCCAGATTTTAACCATGCAGCTCTTTCTCTTTCTTGGATGTCAATGACTCCTCCAGCCTCAGAGTTTGAGACTTCCCATCTCTCTTCTGGATTGCCCCACACCCTTAGTTAACTTATCCTAAATACATCCTTTGTTTAGGGAAGAATTCACTGACCTGACAGACTAGGGTGGGTACCACTATTGTCTATTGTCTGAGATCTTTCCTTCATAGCACACAACAATGTGTAATAGTACCTTTTGTGTCATTATTGATTTGAGACTTTCACTCACATTAGTGTTTTAAAATCTTGATAACAGGGATTTGATCTGCTTATCATAATATTCCCAACATTTTTCCCAGTGTCTGACACATGGCAAGGATGAATAGACAAATTATTTGAGGGTTGGACAGGGTTGGAGCAGTTAGATGGCAGGTCTTTTCTTTTCCAAATTGAGAGCACAAAAAGCAACATTGGTTAATTTTAGTATTTATCATAGTTTGGGTATTGTATGCTGAGGTTTCTATGTCTCCAGAGGGCCATGAAAGTAGTGGGGACTCTCTAACTCCATTATTGCAAAAAATCCCAAGGAATAGTGTATTCATCCTAAAAATGATTGCACAAAATGATTAAAATATCAAATCTTTTGGACTGTGACATATAACATCATATAAGCACTCTTTAACTCATGCTTCTCTAGGGCTCTGATTGGCTCTTATGTATGTGAGATAAATACCAAATGGGAAAAGTATTATCTAAGGAAAGGGGTTTAGAAGACAACATCCTCTATGACAAGATCTATTGAGGAGAAAAGCAGTAGAAGGAGTCTTTGGAGATAATCTTGAGGTTGTGACAATAAGACAGAGTGTTAAGGGCATCATCTCTCAAATCTCAGCTATGCTACTCCTAGCTATATAAATTTGGACAAGTTTCTAAAACCAGATGAGCCTGTTTCTGATCTGTAAAATAAGGATAATAACATTCACTAAATAGACATGTAAAGTGCCTAACGTAGAGCCACGTCAGGGAGAAGCCACTGTAACAAGTGCCCAGTATGGGTAGCAATAGTGAATTAATAACTCCAGTGGACATACACAGCCAAGAATCTTTTTTTACTAAGAGGTGTTTAGTGAAATCTGTAAAGAGTATTTTTGTGTATGCATTAGTATTTCTTCTCACGTTTAAACTAAACAGATAGCAAATATGGTCCATCTCATGTTTTTAGTAAAAAAACGATAATATAACCTTTAAGAATCTAATTTTTATCATTTTCTCACATTCAAATTACTTTTATCCTATGAATTTCTAGCCATTAGGAAGTAAATCTAAGCCAATCTGCATAGTTCACAGGCATTTTTTTATTGAGTATATTTAATATGATAAGTTTGTAATTGTTTGTCTATCTGTTGTATGATACATGGCAAAAATTTTAATCGCTGCTGAAAGTTACAAACTATTTCTCAATTTTATATCATAATTAGACAACAATGATGTTTTCAAGTGGGTATAACTTCAATAACATTTTATACATTTCAATCATATTTAGTAGGTGAAAACAAGTACAGAGATAAATGTTAATTTATAAAAAGAAAACTTTATTAAACCACCATATTGGGAAGCAAACTAATATAATGGTTTTAGTGTTCACAGAGGCAAAAAAAATTTCTCTTATTTCCTTGGTCAATGCATACATATATCTTTTTGTGTTTTTGAAAAGAGATATTTCCATATCTCACAATATTTATTTAATAATTTAATATTTATTTAACCCTGTGTTTAATTTTAAGCTATAATAAGGATTTTATTTTCAAGTTCTCAAAAGTGATGCCAGACCCTTACAATGTGGCAAAAGATATTCACTGAGGAAGAAATCATATGTTTCTATTTTATACACCAGTATGGACCTTAAGAATGGGCTTCAGAGTATCTATAAATTTTCTGAAAATCATATACCAATGGTTGTGCATGTTTGCATTTTTGTAAAGAGAATATCAGGATTTTCAAGGTGTCTCTTTCCCCAGTATTTTGAAGTAAAAACCATTTGAGACACTTGTAGCTGAGAAGAAAACAAATTTATGCACTCATGAATCTAATGTCCCAGAGGAGACTGACAAAAGGAATAAGTAAATGAGTATATAAGTATGGCTTATTAATACTGAAAAAAGTAGCAACATCTGCTTTACATTTATTTATTCATTAAACATCTATTAAGAATACAAAATACGAGGCTTTTTTCTACATCCTACAGATAAAGTTGCTGGGGGGGAAGTAATAAAAATGCTACTCTCATGGAGCTGTGTTTTAGAAGTGTAGACAGTAAACAAGATCAGTAAAGAAAATATGTCATATATTAGAAATGCATTAGTGCTAAAGAGACAAAACAGAAAATCAGCCTAGAAACTATTAATATTTGGGGTAGCAGTGGAAGGGGTTACAACTTTAGACACAATGTCCAGGAAAGGTCTCATTGAAGAAATGCTATTTGAAAAATGAATAGAAGGAAGTATTTTAAAGCAAATTATTGGATATCTGAAGTACAAGTGAGAGAGAGGCAAAAAGTTGAGGGTGTATTCATGGATATGTTAGATTTCTATTGTTGTCATGACAAACTCCCATAAATTTAGCAGCTTAAAAATGAGACAGATGTCTCCTCCTACAGGTCTATAGTTCAGAAGTCTGACATGCGTCTCACTTGGCTAACATCAAGGTGACACCAGGCAACATTCTTTTGTGGAAGCCCTAGGGGAGAATCCATGTCTCTGCATTTTCCCGGATTCTTACAGGTGGCCCACATTCAGCTCATGGTCACCCTCTTCCTTCAGCAATGGGTTTGCATATCTTCATGCCTTTTTTCTACAGTCACTCTCTGCCCGACCAGAGCCAAGAAAGGTTTTCTACCTATACAGAGTCACAGGATTATGCTCCATAATCTGGGATAATCTCTCGATTCTAAGGTCTGTACCTTAACCGCATCCCCAAAAGTCTTTTTGCCATGGCTTTCTGTCAAGTCAGAGCATGGTTCTGATTTTGACAATTTTGCTGTTAATTTTGTTGCTTTTTCAAGTGGATTTATGGAGGTCCTTACTCCACCATTGGAGAAGTCTCAACCTGCTGCTGTCTGGACTGTGGAATAAAAGGAGTCACTGATGGAGTACCCTCCACTTAGTGGCTAATGCAGGGCCCTGATGAAGAAGAGCGATGCCTTGGATTAGGCAGTGTGATGCTGTAAAAGAGAGAATTGGAGGTACTTGTGGTACACTTCTCATTGACTGACTCTATAATCCTTACAATACTTGTTTTCTCTCTCGTTCAATCAAAGATATAGGAGGAAGCCATAACATCTTCATGCTTTCACTTTATCTACATCACAAATTCACGGGATAACAAGGCCTAACCTCTACAACCTTACCCCACCGTTAACAGGTATTTTACCTCCTAGTTTATAAAGAGGAACTTGCTTACATTAGCAGTGTGTCCTCATGTAAACTGGTCCAGATTTTTATTTGTATTTCTATTTACTTGGACATGGGCTTTCAGCTATTGTGTCATTCCCAGGAACTTGTTATAGCCAAAGCTCTCTCTCCTCAGCTCAGGTATACACAACCATGAGATCTAACTGCTCAGTTGAGAGTCACAATTTAGACAAGTCTCAGCTTCTCCGTAATTCTTAAAACTTTCTGAACTAGGGGTGCCCTGCTTTATGTGATTGGCTATATTTATTTTGTTCTTCATGTTCCCTAAAAATGAAAAAAATAGGTTTTGGCTCAGTTTGAATCAAAGCATTAGTGACAAAAACATTGGCAAAGATTTTTCTCAATATAGAGTGACAAAGTGAGGAATTTTCCATCCTAGAAACACATTTTCTTGAAAACATATACTCAAACACTAATATGTTCTTTTTCATTCTGCTCCCTTGAATTTTAATTCACATCTCATATTGACACATAAAGAAATAAGCACTACATTTGCTCTGAAGAAATCAATGCCTATTCATGCATTATGTCGTCTGTTCCGCTCTCTAACCCTGATGACCTCGTTCAATCTCAGAGATTGACACATCGTAGATGGCACAGTTAATATTGGAAACATATATTTCACTACTTTTCTCTTAACTGGGATAAAAGAGAGGAATACAAGCTTTAGGGGAATTGTACCTTTTTGAATATATGTGGACATCTGTTCTAGGTTACACTAAGTCAAATCTATAAGTGTTCTATGTAAAAAATATTGTAATTAAGACTAAGAGATAATTTGAAAAAAGTGAAGCAAATAATTGTTTGCTCTTATCTGACTTAAAACTTATCTCTAATCATGACTGCATGACTGGATTTCTTTTTTGTTTAATTTTTTTTTATTTCAGCATATTATGGGAGTACAAAGGTTTAGGTCATGTATATTGCCTTTGCCCCACCCAAGTCAGAGCTTCAAGTGGGTCCATCCCCTAGACGGTGCACACCGCACCCATTAGGTGTGTATATACCCATACCCTCTTCCCCCTCCCATCAGCCCGACACCCGATGAATGTTATTACTATATGTGCACTTAAGTGCTGATCAGTTAATAACAATTTGCTGGTGAGTACATGTGGTGCTTGTTTTTCCATTCTTGCAATACTTCACTTAGTAGAATGGGTTCCAGCTCTATCCAGGATAATACAAGAGGTGCTACATCACCATTGTTTTTTGTGGCTGAGTAGTACTCCATGGTATACATATACCATATTTTATTAATCTATTCATGTATTGATGGGCACTTGGGTTGTTTCCACATCTTTGCAGTTGTGAATTGTGCTGCTATAAACATTCTAATGCAGATGTGTTTTTTACCTAATGTCTTTTGGATTTCTTTTCATTAAACAAAATGATTTTGACCTTACACTTGAAGATTTTCTTCAGAAAATAGAAGTTTTAATGAGTTATTTGTTGTAGTACAATTTTTAAAACACAATAGCTATACATCTAATAACCCACTACCAGTGTTTAGTAGAATATTCATTCCATTTTGTAATTTGGATAAATATCCAAATAGAACAGTACATAGCTGTTCTGGAATGTTCAGTGAGAAAGCAGTAGAAATGCAAAAATAGAGAGAATGCTTTACATATAGGGCCAAAGGTTCAGCCCAGAGCTATGGTGGTAGAAACCCTTGCCCAAAGAACTATCCCAAAGACCCAAAACACAAAGCAGTTTTTTATTTTTATGGCTTCTGTATATCTATGCTCAGCCTGATCTTTGTGTCTTCCCCACTACTCATGTCTCTGGTTAGGTTCAGAGACCCTTAGCTGTTGTCTCTTCAGGAAATTTACTGATGGTTCTACCCAATACTTCTATAACTCAACAGAATCCAAAACTAAAATAATCTTCCTAATTCTTCCTGTGTCTAAATCATTCACTTGTAATATCCAGTCTCTTAAAATAAAAGACTATTTATTTGTAAAGCAGTGACAATAAGCAGTGCTTGTCTGCTCACTTCTTTTCTCCTCAGAACAAAGGAAGGTTATTTCATGAAATGTTACCATAATCTGTGGATCTTCCAATATAGAAATAGCAGGTGACATTTTGGTGATCAACTTCTTTGGCTAAACATTACCAGGCCCTGAAACATCCTCTCTGAGAAGGTGCAAAGAGCAGTAGCACGTTTTGAGTTGATGTCTCATACATGCGCAGAAGAAAACTTCCCAATCATTTCTCATTTACAGAATACTGGGTACTAATCATTATGGCCTGCCCTTCATTTACTCTTTGTTAGAAGATCATTACCTCTGGACAGCTTTCAAGTGTGTGTGTGTGTGTGTGTGTGTGTGTGTGTGTGTGTGTGTGTGTGTGTGTGTATTCTGCAAATCCCCTAGTCCTTTCTGTTTTTCTAAGTGGAGCTTTGGTTCCTACTTTTTCTAACAGTCATAAACTGGTTAACAAGGGAAATTTTAATTGGCTTCATTCTTTCTGACATATTCTTTCTACCCTCTTGATTTTTTATAATCTTTATATAAAATAAATATTTCAAAAATTTCTCCTGCCATAGGAATTTCAATACATTATCGTTGCTCTAAATGACCTCTAAAATAGCTAGAGAGGTAGCTATCTAGAGATAGCTTAGAGACAATCTAGGCTCTTTTATAGACAAAAATAGTAAAACATAGATAATTGTGAGGACTTGTTCAAGTTTACACAGTGTGTCAGGGGCAGAAGCAGGAGTTGATTGACCTTAGATTTACTTTAAAACAACTCAGAGTTTATTACATTGCATGTCACTCAAATAACACTATCTGCAATGCCTACCCTTTAATTGACATATCAGTGTAAAGAATAGCAGGAAAACATACAAAATATACTCCAACTCAAGCCAGTTCCACTATGGTAGATATGTACAGCACACACACAGAGCAAGCATAGGTGAAATGAGAGTAGTATCAGTGTAACATACATGGCTGTCAGAAAGTAAAGCAGTCATAGAACTCTGATAAATTGAAGAGTGAAATCAAGAATAATAGCTACCAAATGTAAGGAGCCACTTATGGAAATGATCCACCTTAAGGAGCAGAGAGAAGATTAGCGAAGAAAAAGCTTCCATCATTGACTAAGGAAGTCTGAACAATCGCTAGTTTTAGCCTACTCATAACAAAAAAAAAAAAAAGATGCTGTAGCGTAATCAGTTTTAGAAATGAACAGAAATTATAATCAGTTATACTGTGAACAGTTTGAAGAAAAAATTTTAACAGAAGAAGGTTTATCAGAACAATACTATTTATTTGTTTCTCCTAAACTCTCTCATCAAAAGGTATTCCTTTGGCTTCACTCCCGTCCATATAGACACTTTTATTAACATACTGTCACCTTCTTTGAGAGCACAAAATCCTGGGAGTAAAGATCCAGTATTAGGAAAGATGAGCCAGAGGTTGAAGAATCTATCATTTTCTAACCTGTATACATAAGAAGCATAAATCTGTGGATCAGGAGACTTCTAGCATTAATAGAGGATTTTCTGTTCTGAGGCAGAAACAATATATAAAGCTTATTTATTGCCTAGATAAAATATATCTTATGACTGGTCACCTCTCCCTGATATTTCCATATTCACTGGACTCACCTCAGTGCCACTTTGGCCTTTCACTTGCTCTATTACTGGAGGAAGTGTGATTTGTGGAGTAAATCCCCCCAAAATTTAAACTTTTGTAGCCAAAAAATTGCTCTAAAAATGTTTCTATAATAAGTTAATAGGCATTTTAGGCCTATATATATATATATATATATATATAGAGAGAGAGAGAGAGAGAGAGAGAGAGAGAACCCTCTCTCTATATATACAGACTTTATATTCTGTGGAAAGTTTTTCTAGAGTTAGTAAGTCTCCATTGGCTTTCTCGATACTCAAGACTTGCAAATCTAAAGTATAGCCCACAAAATGTATTTATTTCACTTTGTGTGTCCCCACATGTGAATTCCTACCCTGTGGCCTTTCAGCTCCTCATAAATGCTGCCATAAAACTGGTGTAGAGTTTTTTTCATGTCAAGAGGTCATAAAATAGACAGGACAAAAAAGAAAGCTGACTCTTATTTATTTGTTTCTTCTAAATGCCCTCGAAACTCTTAAACTCTCTTCTTTGGCTTCATTTTCCCTCATACAGACCTCTTTATTAGCATGCCTGCCACCTTCTCTGAGATAGTAAGCTCCTGGGAGATTAGGATTCAGTATTAATCTTCCTTATTCTCCTATAATCTGGAGCAATGCCTTGCATATAATAGCCACTAAATAAATGTTTGATAATGAGAAAGTAAATGAATTAATTTAAGTTCCTGAGATTAAAAACACAATTCATTCATACTTATAGAGCTCATTATGCTTATAGGATCTCTGAGTAATCATTATCAATAACAAAGAGCATTGATTACATATTAAATATAATCCTATTCATGTAACAAGCAAGCATTCTCTCTCTCTCTGAACTAAAACACTCTTTTATTAGCACGCATTGAGGATTGAAATAGTATTCATGGTAATTTGTCAATGAATACACAAAGGAGAAAGATAATTACCCAGAAATGAAGATGGCATAGGAGACGGTAAAGAAAGAGAAACTTCAGATCTTTTTCTTCTCCAGAGTTCTGAATCAAAATGTGGGAGTCATAAATGAAATATTTGCTTTATGTGTTGATCAGAAAAATCTTGAAATTTTAAACAGCTTACTTTATAATACGTTATTAAGGAATATCAACTGTACTTACTTCCATTACTCGTGGACATGAGACGCAGTAGGAGTCCATGTTGATCATATATTGCAACATCTGCATACCTGTATAAGAGGAAAGAGTTATTGTTGGGCATAATAACATTGCATTATGGTACCATTGAAATTGCAGACTATTGAAACATAGCAGGTGTCTTCCCACTAGATGTTTAAAATAAGAAAAAGATCACTTCTCTCGCATTCAATTAGGCTGTCGAAATAATTAGGAAGACAGTAGTTTGAAAGTTATAAATCTCCCATTTAGTCAAAGCATGTCTTTATCTATGACTATAATCACTTCTTAATGGGCTCTGTTCAATAGCTGGGTATCAGCTACCTGTGATTCTCATAGTTTTTATTGTCTGACCTATTAAAGACATCCCAGTATATTCATGCTACATATCAGCCTGATTCTTTTCTTTTTTGTCTTAAAGTGACCATCAACACCAAACTATTCTGAGTCCCATATATCCAGCTTCCCCTCATATTCTACAGATAGTATGTTTTTAAAAAGTAAAAAGGTAAAAATAAGTCTTTTTATTTATCATAATTTAAGGTGTCTTCATAATCACCTTAAATGACATGCTTTTTAAGAATTTTAGCTCCAGATTTTAGACCATTGATGGAAAGTAAACACAAGCTACAATTATTATATTCTGCTACTTCTAGTCCAGGATAAACATTTTGGCCATAACATTCATATTGTTAAAAATGTAATACAATATTTTTGTGACTTCTGTCTTTAGTAATAACGATGATAATAATATAATGTCTCCAAAACAGACATTCAAGATAGTTCATGTTGATGTGACTAAAAATAGTTTGATTTTTAAAGAAGTTTTCATTTGGTCTAAATTTCTACAGTATCAGAGAGTTAGCAATTGTTTCCCCTACCTGTTTGGCTCAGCTTAAATATCCAACATCAAAGCCTCAGCTGGAACAGCAGGCAAGAAAGTATAGTCTGGCATCTTTAGGTTTAGCCAACTCCAAATACCAATGTGAACCCAAGACTACAGTGCGCTGTTCAGAGACATGTCACCTACTAAACTTTTAAATTCAGATCACATCTTAAACTTAGCAAACCAATATAATGAGAAATAAAATGTTAGCTTTAATTTCAAGGCAAACTGAAATAACGCAATTAAAATTTTCTGATGGTTCAGTTCAGCAAATGCATACATATACCTTGTGCGAAATAACATAGTAATTATAAGGGGGGTGGAGGTGGCAGGAGCAGAGAGCAAACAAAGTAAAGCATAAATCCTGACTTCGAGGTGCCTATAATAGGGTGATTTCCTGAACAGAGACAACAATAAAATATTTTATATGCTTAGTATAATATTTTAATTATTTGAATTTGTTGTTTGTTAAAAGCAGAATGTGCTACACTATAATGATGATTCAAGAAAGCAATAAGTGATCATAACTGATAGTTTGGCTGATGGAAAGTTTGATGAATGAGGTCGCATTTTAAGGAATGGTGGAAATCAAGAAATTGAGAAAAGGAAAAATAAAACAAAATAAAGAGAGGAATAAAGCAGGGCCGTGCAAAATGTGTTAAGGGAAATCAAGGTGTCCAGACTGGCTGGAGTGAAACATCCATGAAGAAGAATAAGAGAAATGAATCTGAAAAAGCAGGTAGAGGAGGCTAGATCACCGAGTACCTTGAATCCAGCCCGACAAGTTTGAACTGCAGGCAACAAGGAGTTATCGGCTGTTTGTTTTGTTTGTTTTTAGCAGGTGGGTGAAATTACCAGGGTTCTATTTTAGAAAGAATAACCTCACAGTCTTGTGCAGGCTGGAATAAATGGGAGCGGAAGGAAAACAGGAGGCTATTACTCTATCCTGTGCAGACAAGCCCTGAATTGAAATGACGGTAGTAAAAACAGGAAGAAGGGACTGATGTGCATTAAATTATTTCCTTTTTCAGATCTTGAAAGAAAATCTTTTCACATTTACATGTGCAACTATTATCTTGTCACATTTTAACAATGAAATTGTGTCACTAACATTTTCTGCAATAATTTACCTTGCTATGTACTAAAATAATTTGCTTGCAGTGTGAAATCTTATTTTTTCTATGTAGTCTTTTGGCATGTGAAAATGTTCTGAAGGTTGGGGAAATTTTGTAACTTAAGGGGATATTTGGGGGCTAAACATATTCAGACTCAGGGTTTTTTATTTGATGTCTTTCAAAGACAGTTTTAAGAATCAGCTTTGGGTTCCAAACTAGTGGTAGAAAAGATACAATAACAAAAGCCAGGTGAGGTTGACAACACACGGCAGGGAAGAAACTAAATTACTAATTACAAAGCTAATTTAAATGATGGACCAGAGTGCTGGCAAAGCTTGTTAGGAAATTGAGACATAAAGATAAAGGCTATCCACCTGCAAGTATAGAATTCAATGAGGTAGAGAGGAGTGCCTTCATTCATTCATTTATTTATTCATTTATTCACTATTTGAGGATTTACCCATGGCCTGGGCAAGACATCTGGCTAAAAGAAAAGTGATTTTAATGTATTTCTAATAAAAGTTATCAATTCTCTAGCATAAAGATTTTGAAATGTTTAATATTAACTTGTAAAGCATAAAAAATCAAGATTCAAAACTATCTTCTAATAATGTTTTTATTAAAATAATCTACACCATGAATAAAATATATGAACAATGGTGTTCGTTAGAATATTTTTTAAAGTAGCAAAAACTTGAACACCATGTAAATTTCTAATTATTTTTGTTATATACATGCTGTTATTTCCATATTAATTGCACATTGAAAGATCATTTTACAGAGGTCTATCTATATCAGAAAATATTAATATATAAATATTAGTTAATATATTATTATTACATTATTAACAATAATATACTATTAATTTTTAAAACAGGCTAAAATTTGTATAGTATAATTTCTATACATTCAGTCTCCATATTATATATATAAAATCTTATACACACAGGTTATGTATATATATAGAGTGTACATATATAAAAACACATATATACATGTGTGTATGTATATACACATATGTTACATATTATAAAATATATTAAGATAATCTTTAGGATCTTAATCTTTTTTTCTGAATGAGTGTCTTGAGAGTGATTTTTATTTACTCTACATATTTTCTAAATATAATTTTGTAACTGGAAAGGAAAATATTTTAACCTTGTAAACTTAAATTAGATAACTTTCCAGTTTAAGGGATATTTGAAGATGTAAATATTTTCAAATAAAATAATGTGGGCATTTTTTTAAACCAATTTAAGTTTTGCTAAAGATTAAAAAGCACACAGTACCTGATCTAACTCTGGAATGTTCCATGATTAGATAAATATGTATCATATGAATAGAATAAATATAAATTAAATGAGAACATAAATGTAATACACATAACTGTCATAAAACCCATTGCCATCAAAGTACATGGGGGAACATTAGGTGTCTTGAACTTTAATAAGATAAATAATTAAATCTGGTATAATAACAATCAAATATAATAAACCACCTGTGGAGATCACACACTCTAAAGAGCAGAAAGTAAATGGACAAAGGAAATATTTAGATTTGGGCAGATTTATTAGAGACACTATAGCAGACTCAGAAAAACATACTAAAGTGATCTTAAAATGCAAACTGATTCTAAAAATGGATGAAGATGTCTCATACTCCATTCGAGAAAGAGATGGAGACTAACATTGCCATAACAAAATTTTCCCTCTTCAAAATATTTTTCTAACATGATCTTCTCTTAGAGGACCCTTTAACTAAAGTATTAAAGGCAAAAAATAACATCCATACTGGACCTCATCTTTTACAAAATACATTCATTAACCATGATTTATTAATTTTTAAAAACATT
>CAUYRT010017497.1:0-10654 GCA_963574885.1 Lepilemur ruficaudatus | reverse complement strand
GTCAGCCTAGCTCACAGCAACCTCAAACTCCTGGGCTCAAGCAATCCTTCTGCCTCAGCCTCCCAAGTAGCTGGGACTACAGGCATGCGCCACCATGCCCAGCTAATTTTTTACATATATTTTTAGTTGGCCAATTAATTTCTTTCTATTTATAATAGAGACGGGGGTTTCACTCTTGCTCAGGCTGATCTCGAACTCCTGACCTTGAGCAATCTGCCCGCCTCGGCCTCCGAGAGTGCTAGGATTACAGGCGTGAGCCCCCGCACCCAGACTGTTTTGTAATTTTTAAAGAAAAATTGACACTCAAAGTGGCCTTACCCTTTTCTTCTTTTATCAATCTGTGATTGTGATGCAATTATAATTACCATAAATAGCAGGAAGGAAGAGGATAGTAAAGTCAACTATTGAGGGGTCTTCAGACAGCAAGGAGGTCTAGCATTGGCTACTGACAAGATAATATTATTTACCTGCATGGAGGGAAACTATGCGGAGCTTCAAAGTAAGATTAAAATTAAATAGCCAGTAAGAGTGCTTTTATTTATTTTTTATTTTGTTGAAGCAGAGTCACACTCTATTGCCTGGGCTAGAGTGCTGTGCGGTCAGCCTAGCTCACAGCAACCTCAAACTCCTGGGCTCAAACAATCCTCCTGCCTCAGCCTCCTGAGTAGCTGGGACTACAGGCATGCCTTGCTATTTTTTTCTATATATTTTTAGTTGACCAATTAATTTCCTTCTATTTTTAGTAGAGACGGGGGTCTCGCTTTTGCTCAGGCTGGTTTCAAACTCCTGACCTTGAGTGATCCGCCTGCCTCAGCCTCCCAGATTAACCCTGTAGGATTACAGGCATGAGCCACTGCACGCAGCCTAAGAATGCGTTTAGATCTTATGTTAAAACATTTTTCACTGTTGCTTTGGACCAAGAAACACATTTTTTCTCATGAACATAAAAATCCATTTTTGCCAAGTCAAAATATAATGTTAACATTTATAAGGACAAATATCATGTTTGTGTATATTTTTATGTGTGAAATCCTGTATGTTTGAAACAGGACTAGCATGCTACTACTAAAGACACCTTATTCATCTTTATTGAATTAGTTGTACTACTTACTAGCTCTGTGACTTTGGGAAAATTACTTAAACTCTCAATGCCTCGGTCTCCTCATCTGTAAAACAAGGTAATAATAAATATCTATTTATTAAATGAAAAGAACAGTTAGCATTCTGAATTTGTACTGAATGAACAATAGATTGAAGTTTATATTTCTTTGAGCCACCACATGACACACACACACGCATGCACACAGCCTTTTTGTGACATTCCCAGACAGATAGAGCTCACTGCAATCAACTCCAAGTCTCTCCTTCTTTAAATTATCTGTTAATTTAGCAGCAGTATTCCTAAAGCATGTTTAACATCTTTCATCTTCTTCATTCAAGAATAATTTCCTCTTATCATCTACATCAAATCCCATATATTATATGAGTATTTTAGGATCCTTTCAAGTTTGTGGATTACAGTGTCTGTTTTATTATCCTTAACTTTTTTTTATCCAGCTAGTTATTCTCACTTTCCTACATACTTACCATTCTCACTGACCACCAATTTATCTGTACTCTTTTCTCAAATCTGTGCTTCCTGCATCCGACAAGATAAAGTTCAAACTTCATAGTTATCATTGCAGTAGATATATTGGATTGACTTACATTTATTCCCATCTCCTTCTACTGTATCTTCTATACTGAAGAAACTGGAGAATTAAAAACTTTGTCTTCACGTTTTCCTGAGGGTAGGCTTCTGGAGGCAAATTATGTTCCACTAGTTAGAAATACTTGTGTGAGACTTGGAAAGGTTTCCTGGTAGTGCTTGGTTGGATTAAAGAGTAAGTGGTAGGTGAGGAGGTGAAGGCAACCACTATTGATTACTCATATGTATGTTTTCTTCTGTGTTTTCTATTGTCTTGCATAGATGTGAAGACAATTAGTTTTTCTGTAGTGAGGTCACAAGTGGCATGAGTGTTGAGAGACCATTAAGGTGGCTGCAACAGTAGCATTTTGATTCCTATGTTAAACCTTTGTAGCTATGACATGGGGAGTCATTCCTGCAAACAGCCTACAGCCCATTCCATTCAATTCTGTAAGCTCTTAAACTTGCTTATAATTGATAGAGTTTTGTTGTTGTTTTCTTTTGTTTTGACTGTTTTTTTTTCTTTCCTACAACAGATTCTTAACTGTTTCAAATAAATATGACCCTTCAGAAATTGTTACCAACCTCAGTTTTCTGCTTTATTTTCTACAATTGTCATTTCTTCCTTTCCTCTTCTGAACCAGGATATGCTCTAGACTAGTTTTTGTTTTACATTTATCACTGTCCCCACCTACCAGTCCTTAGTGCTTTAGGCCAGTGGTCCCCAACCTTTTTGGCACCAGGGACCAGTTTCATGGAAGACAATTTTTTTGTTTTTTGAGACAAAGTCTCACTCTGTTGCCCAGACTAGAGTGCCGTGGCGTCAGCCTAGCTCACAGCAACCTCAAACCCCTGGGCTCAAGCGATCCTACTGCCTCAGCCTCCCGAGTAGCTGGGACTACAGGCATGCGCCACCATGCCCGGCTAATTTTTTCTATATATTTTTAGTTGGCCAATTTATTTCTTTCTATTTTTTAGTAGAGATGGGGTCTCGCTCTTGCTCAGGCTGGTGTTGAACTCCTGACCTTGAGCGATCCACCTGCCTCGACCTCTCAGAGTGCTAGGATTACAGGTTTGAGCCACCACGCCCGGCCACGGAAGATAATTTTTCCATGGACTGGGGTCAGGGGGAGATGGTTTCAGGATGATTCAAGTGCATTACGCTTGTTGTTCAGTCCAACCTCTCTGCTAATGATAATCTGTATTTGCAGCTGCTCCCTAGCACTAGCATCACCACCTGAGCTCCACCTCAGATTTTCAGGCATTAGATTCTCATAAGGAGCACACAACCTAGATCACTCACATGTTTGTTCAGTTTACAATAGAGTTCGAGCTCCTATAAGAATCTAACGCCACCATTGATCTGACAAGAAGGGAGCTTATTTGGTGATGTGAGCAATGGGTTTTGGCTGTAAATACAGATGAAGCTTCCCTGACGGACCCACCGCTTACCTCCTGCTGTGTAGCCTGGTTCCTAACAGTCAACAGATTGGTACTGGTCTGCGGCCGGGGGTTGAGGATGGCAGCTCTAGACTATTGCCGTTTTTCAAACCTTCCAAATACTTATGTGGTTTTGTATATTTGTTTATTTTATTCCCTATGGCTAACAGTTACTCTTTCACTTGTTTAGGCAATTCCAACTCGCTTTTCCTGGTTTTTAAATAAAAATAATTTCCGGACCTTTCAAGCTAAATTAATTTCTCCCTCCACTGGATTTTAACAACTCCTACAAATATCTCTCATAGGCTAGCACTGATCACACTGTGTTCTGATTATTAGTTTAAATAACAGGCTCATCAGACACTGAGCTCCCAGCAAGTGGCAAGAGAGTCTCATCCATCTGTGCGTTATATTCTAGGCCTGAGATCTGGAAAGTTCTTTCTAATATGTGTTGTTTTAAAAGGCCTGTTTTATATCAAAGATCATCTAGGAAGCTTTGTCATTGAATCTAGCCACAATGATGTTATCATTTTTGTAATGACTCAGACTGCAAAGCTGCTGAATTTTCTAGTTGGAAAAGAACTAAGGTATCTGTTGGTCCAATGTGTTATGTGCCAGGACATTCATATAGTTAATACTAGGACATACAGTCAGTAATAGATCTTACATTTTTTTGTTTACAAACTAATTCCCAGAATGCTGTTTCTTAAAGTCTAGCTCATTATTTCATACAAATAGTGTTATCACTAGCTAATAATAGCTTATTTTGATAGCGTGCTATTTTAAATGTTTTATGCTTACTAGCTTATTTAATCCTGGTAATAACATGAGAATTCATTGACAAATTAATTTGTTTAAGCACAGTAACCATCTCAGATAATCTTTTATATTTTAATTAAAAATTGAGCACCTACAGTGTGTTGGACAGATGCTATGTACCAGACAATATAATGCAAACTAGCAGATTCCCTGTCATTATGAAGCTTAATTCTTGGTGAGGAGAAAAATATGGACATTTAAGCAAAATGATACTAGGTTTGATAAGGGCTATGAAAACAATAATAAAGAGGTATGCTTTACAGAGGGTGGTTAAGAATGGCTATCTTGTGAAAGCTTGGGAGGATGAAATATAGAGTATTGGCAGAGAATCTGGTCTTTGATAGAGGAACGAATACTTCCTCTATTGTAACGATTGTGAAGAAAGAAGAATAGGTAGTAATCATAGGTATTTTTGTAGCTTTGATAGTAGAAAAGTAAATTTTTCCTTCTAATGATCAATGAATATATTAAGCAGTGCATAAGATCAGAAAAATACAGCCCCTCTTAAGATTTTGCCAAATGTCTATACACTTTCTCCTGTTAAAAGTGCTTCAATCACATTCTGTTTATCAGAATCTCATATCTAAATTATCATCCTATGTAATTCAGAGCACATATTTGGCAAACAATAAAGAAGCACAATCACAATAGCTGCTAATAGCATTCTTGTTACTCAGATTTAACAACCATTAAACTGGCTGGCATTGTGCTATGAGAGAGATGGGTGGTCTTTGATGAATGTTTATACCTCTGCAAATAACTCAATTGTGACTGTCCAAAAACCGAAAGCATTTTTAAGGCTTTGTACATTTATACAAAAGCACAGCCTTTGTTTGTTAAGTTAATAGCTTTAGCAAACATGTAGCCAAGATGGTTTTTGAATGAAAGGTGACCCTTGAAGGGAAGTCACCTTGCTTGGCATAATAGAAGGGAAATAACTAATTATGTGCAGGCACTAAAGAACAACTGTTGTTATCCTGTGCACTGGAGATTTAATGCACTGGGGATGTCATACTCCTTGATTTAAGTTTTGATAAGGAAAACCACTTCTCTTTTCTGGTTATCTCCAAAGATATTCTTATAACATGCTTTTCTACATATGCTCAGATACTTGGTTAACTCTGGTTACTGATACATAGTAAAAGATTAGCTCTTATAATAATTGTCATAAAAAGAAAAAAATGGCATATTCTAAGAGGAATTAGAGGCTAAGCAATGCTCTATGAAAACGCAGAGAAGGGAGTGACTTATTCCATCTACATTACATTGTATCATTCCTGTGCTGTTCTATATGCTGTTAAACTTCTTTTGTCATGTACTTTATTACTGTGGTATTATTTACATTTCTGGTAAAGATGAGAAACACTCCACATTGCTTTATCCAAACTGGATTTTCCATAAACATAAAATGGGTAAGATGAGTTTTTACTACACTGCTCTCTGGAGTAGAATTTACATCATCTGCTCTCCTTGTTCTCAGGTCTTTACACTTGGACTAGAACTATACATTGGCTCTCCTTAGTCTGCAGATGTTGGGATTTCTCAGCCTTCATAATTGCATGATGTAATTCCTTATAATCAATCAATCTCCTAATGGCTCTGTTTATTTCTATATTACAATGAGTGTTTTTCAGTCTATATCTGACATTTTATAGAATAAGTTCTGAAAAAATGGCTTTTTTGTTTTGTTAATATGCTGTTGGCTTATTCTGTTGTTAGGATTTTGTCTACTTTGTCACAAACTAACAGTAATTGATACATACTTTCCATATTTAGTATTAATACCTCATAGTATAATTCATTTTAAAAAAACTAAATAAATTCAATCATTAAACTTTGAATTGTGGTCAAATAATAATACAAATAATGTATTCATTTATCCAATGTTTTAGTCAGTTAAAGCTGCTATAACAAAATACCATAGACTGTATGACTTATACACAACGGACACTTATTTCTCATAGTTCTGAAAGGTGGAAGTCTGAGATCAAGATGCCAGCGTGGTCAGATTCTGGTAAAGACTTTCTTCTGGGTTGCAGACTGCTATCCTCTCACATGACAGACAAAAGGTGAGAGCACTCTCCGGGATCCCTTTTATAATGGCACTAATCCCATTATTGAGGGCTCCATCCTCTTGACCTAACTATCTCCCAAATGCCCATCTCCTAATAATATCACATCAAGGGTTAAGATTTCAACATATGAATTTTGGGGGGGACATAAACATTCAGTCCATGGCAGCTAGCATTCATTGAATACTTAATACTAACTACATGCTATATGCAACAGAAATAATAGTGGAGTGGTGTAAAAAGACATGAATAGAGACAACTCACTGTATACCCAAACTAGACTCAAATAATCAGGATACTCAATAGTATCAAATAGAAGAATGTCATGTGCGGAAAAAAAACACACACATACACACACACACACAAAAACAGAGGTGTGAGAGAATAGGATATTGTAACTGGAAAATGTGAGAAGTCTGACTGTTCAGGAAGGCAAACAAAGGATAAGGATCGTTTGGATTCCATATGGTAAGACAATAGTGCAAAACTCATCTGATCAAGGAAGTATTTTAAAAATCATAAAATATTGAAATAAAACCAACATATGGAATATTATATTTACAGTAGACAACAAAATAGTCATTGGAACTTGCTCTGAGAAATATTAAATATGCTCTTATATACAATGAAACTTAAATAACAAAATATTTTTGAAATATTATGATATATAATATAAATAGCTATAATCAAATACATAATTCTATATATGGCTATTAATGGGACCTTGCTTGCTCTGCCACTGGTCACAGATTGGGCATATATATTTGTACATAAAGTGATCTTCCATACAATTTCTTAGCATTCTCCACTTTGGAAAGCCATTTCCAAAAATCAGTTGTAGCACAATAATAGTAATTGTCCGACATATATAATTTCCTAGGTATCAGTAGAAAATATATTGTTAATAGTAATCTTTTTCATGGACACATATTAATACCTCACACAACCAAGTGTCCCTCCAAGGAATCTGGAAAGTGCTATTCTAGGCCATGAAAGACTTTAATCAAGGAAGTAATATGATGAAACTATTATTTTAAAGAGTTCAATGTAGTGACTGTGTTTAGAAAGGATAAGAAATAGATGAGTCTTAAGACTAGAGAAATTAGAAAATAGTTGAGAAAATTCAAGAAGAGCATGGTGAAGACCTGGATTTTTTGGTTGTGACAATGAGAACAGGCAAGGAAATACATTAGAGAGACACTAACAAGTGAGAGTGAATCTGATTTAATAACCAATTGGATCTGGAAGTAAGAAAAAGGAAAATAACAAGAACAATTACATCTACATTTATGTTTTGGAGGATGGACTGAGCTGTGTTGCTAAGTTTCTTTGTTAAAAAATTTATTTGTTTTGAATATTCGGGGATCAGTGATGAAAGGGGGAAAAACGAATGTAAGAAATTAATGAATGAATGCTCTGCGAAGACTGTGGGATGTCCAGAAAATAGTAAATGCTCAGTGAGTGTTCACTGCATATGTGCATTTTGTCTAATGCCCACAGAAGGAGTTGAGTTAGAGCTACAGACTTTGTGATTATGAACACTCATTTGGTAGCTGAAGTCATGGGGATGGGCAGGTGAGCACATTGCATTTAATACACAGGATGCCCGTCGTGTTTGGCAATTTAGAAGATCTTAAAGAGAACAGTTTTGGTGGAGTGATGAAACCAGCTTGGAATTGAATGAGGCATGAATGACTGGAAATGAAGAGGTAGTGACAGGAGTGCAGAACTTCGTTTCTCAAAACAGTCTGCCAGTTTCAGACCTTGAGGGATTCTGATTGACTCTGGTGTGGTGGCCTTAGCATTTGTACTTTCTAAAAGTTTCTAGGTGATTTTAATATGCAGTGAGGTTTGTGGATAATTGATAGACCATTCTTAAAGAAGTGAGCTAAACACTATACAGAGTGGAATGTGGGATTAGGAAAGTTTATTATTGATATTGTTATTTGTTTAAAATAAGAATGTTTAAGTTTGTGTGCATCAATGACCAGGTAAAAAATAATGAATGGATATACAAAAAGTGGTAGACAATAAAAGAAATAGAGAGGATACTCGGTGAAGTATGATACTTATGGAGGTGGTAGGGCAGACCAGTGGAACTCAAGCACAACGTCCTGGATGCTAGTGTGTTGTTATCAGCAGTGGTATGAGTAATCTTAGCTAAAGTTTTAATGTTTACAGGTGATTCTTTTTTGTTTATTAAAACAGATATTTAGAAAATTATCTCTGTAATATCTTTTTCATTCTTTTCTATTACAAAAATGCTCTTGTGAATAATAGAGAGAATCCATGCAACAGGGATTACGCATGGGTTTGCGTTGTGCCTGCAAAAATCAGCCGCTTTATGAGTCCGAGTCAATAAAATGTTAGGAATCGTAGGGGTAAGGGAAATCTCCCCTCTGAAGATTCACTGGAAATTAACTGACAAAAGGCAGATTAATAAAAGAAAAGGCATACAAAATTTTATTTCCATGGGGATAGTACAGAAGAATCACAGGAGAGTGATTAGTCAATAACCCAATGGAGTATAAAAACTTACATATGCTCTTTCATAGGGGACAGGGAAGGTGGGAATGTAAACAATTCTGTTGAGGAACAGAAAATAATTTTTAGGGAAAACAAATAAACAGAAATTTTATAAATGATTCTTTTTGGAATTTGAATGAGTCTGGGAGGCAGGCATTATCTTCTTTTAAAAAAAGTCCAAATGTGGTTGTATTTGTCAGTCCTCCTTTCTGAGATAGATAATGAGATTTCAGGTCGGAGATGAAGGCAATTGTGTTTCTTTTGGAAAGAAGCTTTCTTGATCAGATGAGGAAATTTCAGGCAGAATTGCTGCCACCCAACCAGGTTCATTTGCCTGCTACCTAGGAAAAAGCTAATGCACTGAGTCCTCAGGTTTTATGGCAGAGAAAGAGTCCTCATAGTGCTAAGCAGGGAGACAGGAGAAATTTCTCAAATCTGCCTCTCTGAGAATCTGGGAGACAAGGATTTTAAGGATAGTTTGACAGAAAGGGATTAGGCAATTAGGTTTGTTAATTAGGGCAAAATTGTAGGGGTGTAGAAATCATCTTCTTGTGTTGTTTCAGTCCCTGGAGTCACAATTCTAGTTGAGTAGGTTTCTTGGTATGGGCTGCTGGTCCACTGGGTGGGTCAACCAATCCACTGGAATGCAGGGCCTAGAAGATATCTTAAAAACTACCTCTAGGTTTCAAAAAGGTGATGTTATCTATGGAGAAAGTTAAGAATCCTTATGGACACCAGCTATGGGGAGAAGCTAAGAATCTTTATGATCACCAGCTGCGTAACTCCTGAGTGGCAACTATAGATAAGCAAGCAGGGGGCCAGTTAATTATTATCATTATTTTTAGCTTGCCTGTGTATTATTTTTAGCTAGGCCCTTACCACAGTTCTCGCCTTGCACACCGTTACTGATTTGTGAAAAGGTGGTTTCAGGACATGATGGGTCTCCCCTACAATCCTAGCACTTTGGAAACCTGAGGCCGAAGGACCCCTTGAAGCCAGTAATTCCAGACCAGCCTGAGCAACATAATGATAATGAGGACCAATCTCTACAAAAAAAAAAAAACCAGAAAAATTAGCCAGGCATGGTGGCGCAAACCTGTAGTCCCAGCTACTTGGGAGGCTGAGCCAGGAGGATCACTTGAGCCCGTGAGTTTGAGGTGGCTGTGAGTTATGATGATGCCACTGCATTCCAACCTGAGAAACAGAGTGAGATCCTAACAAAAAAGAGAAAGGAAGGGAAGGGAAGGGAGGAGAAGGAGAAGGGGAAGGGGAAGGGGAAGGGGAAGGGGAAGGGGAAGGGGAGGAAAAAATTCCAAAGAGAATTCCTTCAAGTTCTTCACGGGGTGAGGGTGGGGGATAAGATGGGATTAGAGAAACCTTGATTCTAGGAGTCCCTAAGGACTCAGCATATCAAAGTGCCAGTCTTTGGGGGTATTGCTTTCCGAGCCCCAGCAGAACTACAGGTTGAGGATCAGAAACTCAGATGGCCCGGAGGGACCTGAAGGACCGCCCCCTTCCAAACAGCGACCTGACCTGGTTCACGGATGGGAGCAGCTTCGTCAGGGACGGACACAGGTACGCTGGGGCGGCCATAGTTGATAGGGAAGGCAAGCTAATTTGGGCAACATGCCTTCCCCAGGGGACATCAGCTCAAAAAGCAGAACTGTTGGCACTGACGGAAGCCTTACGCCGTGCCCAAGGAAAAAGGCTGACGGTATACACTGACAGCCGCTACGCCTTCGGGACCGTGCACGTACATGAGGCCCTCTATAAAGAGAGGGGCTTCATAACAGCAGAAGGCAAAGAGATCAAACATAAGTCAGAAATCCTACAGCTGTTAGAAGCTGTTTTATTACCAAAGGCAGTGGCTATTGTTCACATTCCAGGGCACCAAAAGGGGAATTCCCTGGAGGCACGTGGTAACCGGGCTGCAGATGCCGAGGCAAAGATTGCTGCAGAGAGATCCGAACCACCGCCGACGGAAATCTTACACATAAGCTTGCCACCCCCAGGGATGGGGCGGATGCCCCCCCAAGCCAGACTACTCTAGCACCAACAAGGACTGGGCCAGAGAGAAACTACGGGCAACAAGCGGGGAGGATGGCTGGTT
>CAUYRT010017495.1:0-21084 GCA_963574885.1 Lepilemur ruficaudatus | reverse complement strand
AATTTTTTCTATATATTTTTAGTTGGCCAATTAATTTGTTTCTATTATTAGTAGAGACAGGGTCTCGCTCTTGCTCAGGCTGGTTTCGAACTCCTGACCTTGAGCAATCCGCCCGCCTCGGCCTCCCAGAGTGCTAGGATTACAGGCGTGAGCCACGGCGCCTGGCTGGAACCTACCTTTTTACTGTTACCTGGTTTCTCTGAATTAGAAGTAGCAAATGGACATGGATAGAGTTATGAGAGATCAGTGTTAATAATGGTGGGGTGGAAAAGAGAAATACAAAAGCAGACATAATGTGTAAAACATAATAGTTAGCACTGTACACATCAGCTTAGTGAGTCACTTAGGGAGCGCTGATGTGTGTGCTTTGGTATGTAATTCACACGTGTTATGTCAATTTGGTCCTTGTAGATTTGAGGTATTCTCTAGATAAGAAGACTGAAGCTCAGAGTGGCGAAAGAAACCTGTCAGAGGTCTTATAGCTGTGGGATTGGAATCCACATTTTCTGTTTGCAAATCTAGCACTCATTCTGCTTTATTAGTGTAGAAGCAACTATAAATTCAGGTAAAAATTCAAAGCAGTACAGAAACGGGTTTTATAAGAAGTTCAGACCATAAGAGATATTTACATTACCAAAGACATTTGTGGAAACTAGGTTTTGTTGAAGAAGACCTTTTAGCTGGGAGTGGATCTTGAACTATCAATAGAACTGACGGGTTATTGGGAAATGGATAGGTAGGGAAGAGGAGGAAGTACATTCTAGGTGCAGTCGTGTGTGTGGAAATTTAGAGAAGAGAGGAGCATGGTGTTTGTGGGAAGAGGATCCTTTGAGCTTGCTGGAGTACCAGTGAAAGATCAGACTTGATGGGGGTCAAGCCAGAATATAGGAAATTTGGATTAAGTCCTTGATTTTAACATTTTTATTGGAACTGTCTCAAACATTTGAAAGGGCATGTGAAACATGTACAGTTTAAATAGTAAATCTCCTTTGTAGTAACAGCCTAGCTTGAGTATCAGAGGTAATGATATCCAGGTAGTATATCATACTGTATCTCCTTATATAATTTTTGTTCTATTAAATTACTTGTTTTTTATATTTAGGGATTTCATTTTAGAAGACAATGATCTAAAATTTGTGGTAGAACAGGTAACATATTTCTTGTCTCAAAGTGATTGGGATAAGGATTCTTTTTCTTGAAGGCATGGCTTATATCTTGTGCTTCACCAGTTAGGCTTGGACTTTAGGAAATAAGATTGTTGTATCTATCTGAATTTAGAAGATGATTCAGTGAGGCTGCAGTTCCAGTTTGGGCATGTTAGGCAACTTCTTCTCTTGAGCTCTCAAGTCAGTATATTCACTGCGCATTTAGTATCTCTACTTGGGGTTCTCATGAAATACCTCATACTCATCATGTCCGAGACTGAACTCATGATGAAGTTCTCCAAACCAGATCCTCTCCTAGTGTCCATATTTCAGCTACCCACACCACCATGATATGGTGCCAGTCAGAAGACTTGACATCACCCTGGCCCTGTCCTTGAGGCCCTCCTGATGCTTAGATAGCCCTTGGCCTTGCTGAGGGTCGGGAAGAGGTACAGAGATCTGTGGGGAGGCAGCATGGGGTGGGAGGAGGAACATTGATTTGGGAGTTGGAAGAACTGGGCTTCACTTAACTTTTATGGATGTTTCCTCACTTCCAAAACCGAGGCAGTTGTAATAAATTAAAAATGGTTCTTTTTATTGAAGTGTTTTTTTTTTTTTTAAATTCCTTCTACCCTTAATGGAGATAATAGTAAACTCTTTATTTGGTGTTTGGTGGTGGTAATTCATGTTAAGTCTTTATTCCTCTATTCCACTCTTGAATGATGATGAAAGTAGGATAGAGGATGAACCCACAGCTATTTCCTTCTTGCCTTTATTGAATACTTTAAACAATATTGAAACTATTCAGTATTCAAATATTCAATATTCAAAATGTTTAGTATTGAGCCAGGCCCTGGCATTACTTGGATTATTTAGTTTAATCCCTACAAGAACCCTCTGAAGTATAGGTTCAGTTATTTCATTTTATAATTGATGAAACTGAGGCCTCCTCAGCAAAGTATTTCTAGGAAAAATTTACACATACCTTCACACTAAGAAGAAGCAGAGAAACACGGCCAGGTGTTACAATGTGTATGTGACTTTAGAGCCTGTGTTCCTAATGGTTAAGGATTCCTGCTGTCTATTTTGTAGTAGCTGTTAAAATTCTGCAGTCCAAATTTTAGAAACACAGATGCCTTGTCGGCTGTAGAAAAATCTCTGTTCAGCAGGGGAGTGAGTTTTTCAAAGGCATCCTTTTTTGTATCTTTCTGCTTGCTTTGGTCCGTTGTTGTTTGCCTCTTCAGCATTTGATATGTAAGAACTTGTTGATTGCTTGGCTTGATAGGAATTGTGGCATGGAGACATGCTTTGTAATGACATTTGCCAGCTACTGAAGAATAAGTGAAATGGAGCTGTTTAATATAATACCAAATAAAGTATTTAATGTAAATACTTCAACATAGGGGCACTTTTTATCGAGGTGGTATTTTGTAGTAAGTAAATCTGTGATGCCATGAGGATTCCTCAATGCTAGCACTTTCTTGAGTTCTCTGTCCCTCTAAAGTTTGAGCAGATGGGTGGGGATCTGTCAAGGCAGTCCGGATTTATAGATCTCTGAGGGCATTTGCAATATTATGATTCTGTCCAGTGCCAATTGCTGTGTAATAGATTAATGCCTTTGCTTCAAAGCTGAATTAGCTAGAAAATCTGTGTATTATTATAAGATATATAAAGGTTAATATTTTGTTAAATTATATCATCTTAGTTTACAAACTTTTTTTCAGGTCAGGGAACTGGATGCAGTTGTTCTGAGCCTGCTCCTTCTAGATGGTGAATCAATGTACAGCCTGACCTCAAAGCCTATACTGCTGTTATTAGCACGCATTATCCTGGTGAATGTGAGACATAAACTGACAGCTATTCAGGTAAGACAAGGAGAGGATCCATGAGATTCACACCCAGGTGTGACTTTCATGCTCATTAACAGCAGACTATAGATGTGATGCTGACAGTGGCTTGGTATATTTTTTAAGTTTTCTTCTAGGTATTTAATTTCAAACTCTGTTGAAAATAGGCAAAAACTTTTCTTCCCTGATAAGATTGATCTAGTATAAAATGGGATTATATTGAGTTTCTTTAGTAGGATTTTTGTATGTGTGTGTATGTGTATAAATATTCATTCTCAGAATCTTCAGTGTAGATTTAAAAATATCCTTCATAGTCTTGTATGAATTTCATATAAGGATAATGAGCAATGACCAAAATGCAACGGATCGTAATTATTTTCTGGGTCACATCCTGTTGTTTTGTTATTTGGGTTGGATTTAGTAGAGCATTTGTTGAGCATCTGTTAAATGGTTTCTTTGTATAAACTAGTGAGGAGAAATACTCATGCTCACAGAAAGCTAATTTGCAGCAGGCGGTGACCAAAACCACAAGAAAGAAAAGGTAGAGAAAGTCTTTGAAGGTGCAGTGGAGGTTGTGAGCAGTGCAGTGTGCACTGTCCGTTGCAGCTACTCACCGCTGCTGCATTGCGGTGTGAAAGCATCCACAGACAATACGTAAACAAATGAGCAGGACTGTGTTCCTCTAAGGCTTTATTTATGGACACTGACATTTAAATTTCATATGCTTTTCATATCTCATGAAATATTCTTGATTTTTCTCAATGATGTAAAAACGCAAAAATTATTTTTAGTTCTTGGGCTGTATAAACACAAGTGGTGGGCTGGATTTGGCCCACAGACTGTAACTTGCTGAGTCCTGCTCTGATTGTTGCAACTTGGTTTGATTCAGACCCCATAGTGTCAGAAACAGTAAATCTAAATTTTACGTGAAATCTCCTAGTTTTTAAGTGTTGGCTGAAGATTTTTAAGAAACCCAATATTTCTTTTCTTTCTCCCATTTATTTTTTATTTGTATATATTCATGGGGTACGAGTGCAATTTTGTTATTGATGTATTATGGTGAAGTCAGGGCTTTCAGTATATACATCACTGAGAAGCCTAATATTGCTATAGATGTAATATAGACTTGGTCTGTACTGTGTAGGGGCTTGCTTTCCTAGGCTTTTAAGTTTCGACCCTGAATTTGTTTTAAAGAAGAAGAGAAGGGAAGTGATGCCTCTAATGGCAACTCTCACAAGAGCCAGAGGATTAGGAATCAGTTGTAATAGAAGAGTGTTTTTTTCCTTCATGTTAGAACATGGTTTGAGGGAGACTCATCTCACACATGTGCGTGAAAACCCAATCATAACGCCTATTTACTACAAAGGATTTGTATAAAAGGGTTTTTAATAGATGGGTTTCAACATGTCTTAACAGATATGAGGCCTTATCTTTAATCTTTTAGTGTCAGTAGCTTGAATAAAAAATTTTCCCATAAGGTAATTTGAGTTAAATGGTCTTATAGATTGACTTTTCCTTTGCTCTTAAGAAAATGTCACCAGGGCATGAGGAGGCCAAGTGGCATAATTTTCTTTCTAGTGAGACTATGATCATTAATGAGTGAGTGAGATAGTTTTAAGTTGTTTAAAAACTTTCATCATCAAATATGTTAAGCATCATTTGAAAAATAATACAAGTACTATTCAAAGCTTAGGAGAATCAGTGTGTATGTGGACTGCTGGTTGTGGATGTTATCCTTTTTTTCTTCTTCTTCTTTGAGACAGAGTCTTGCTCTGTCACCTAGGCTAGAGTGCAGTGGCGTCATCATAGCTCACTGCAACCTCAAATACCTGGGCTCACGTGATCCTCCTGCCTCAGCCTCCCAAGTAGCTGGAACTACAGGCATGTACCACCATGCCTGTCTAACTTTTCTATTTTTAGTAGAGAAGGGGTCTTGCTCTTGTTCAGGCTGGTCTCAAACTCCTGAGCTCAAGTAATCCTGACTCAGCCTCCCAGAGTGCTAGGATTACAGGCATGAGCCTCCGTGCCCAGCCTGGATGTCATTCTTTGTAGGATTGGTGAGGCAAGTTATCTTAATTTCTTGGCAAAAGTAAACAACTTTTCACTTCTGCTTAAAACTTGTTTTTTTGTGGTACATCACTATAGAAACATCAGTCTGTGTTATAATCTTGCCTTTCAGTTGAAACATTCTTTCTATTATAGTTTTTTTCCTTTGGGTCTTTACTGTATCATTCTTTTACTGATGTTATTAAAAAATCATTTCTTTGGCTGATGTGGTGGCTCATTCCTATAACCCCAGCACTCTGGGAGGCTGAAGTAGAAGGATTGCCGAGGCCAGGAGTTCGAGACCAGCCTGGGCAATAGAGTAAGTTCCTGTCTCTACAAAAAAACTAAAAATAATAAGCCTAGCATGGTGGCACACACCTGTAGTCCTTGCTACTTGGGAGGCTGAGATGAGAGAGTTGCTTAATTCCAGGAGTTTGAGCCTGTAGTGAGCTATGCTGATGCCACTGCACTCCAGCCTGGGTGACTGAGTGAGACCCTGTCTCTAAAAAAGAAAAAAAGAAAGGCTTCTTTGATAAGTGAAGATAAAATGATAAAGAAGCATCACATACTTATCCAAGTTAATTTTAACCATTTAAATTAGTTTCTAAGTAGCCTGATTCCTAAGAAATGTAACAAGCTGTTTATTATAGTAATAATATTATTTTTGTGGAACTATAAAAGAAAATGATTTTCCCTCACTCCCTAATCTGTAAAGTATACAGACTAGAATTAGTAATATGTAGTAATATGTAAGTGTTGAGTTAAAAGAGTCTTGGCTTTGAAAGCAGACCAGAATTTGTCTGATTCAACCACTTAACAGCTGTGTGAGCTTATGCTACTTAATGTCTGTGAATATCAGACAAATATCATATTTATAAAACAAGATAAACTGGCAAACATTTATTGGGTGCCTTTTGAGTACACTACCTCTCTCTGACATCTAGCATGTTGTTGCCTAGTGTGACTTTTCAATCAGATTGTTCTGTAATAAGTGCCGTAATCAAGAGATAAGATCTAGAAACTGTTCAAGGCTTCAAGTTTGCTTTTTTATTACTGCCTCAGATTTTCTGTTAAGTAATTCTTGGCAAATAGAAAAGGTCTGTTATATTTTCTACTAGAAAAATAGGCTGTGTTTCTATATTTGTTTCACACTCTTTCCCCCCCATATAAAGATTTTGGGTTAAGAGTTAATTTCTAGATCCAATTTTTAAGAGTTCAGCATCTTGTGTTGTGTTTTCTTAAAAGGACAATCTTTTTGCCTGCATGTATCTAAATTCTCATGTCTAGAAAAGGAAAGAATTCACTGCCAAACCTGACTCACTTATTGCTGACAGCAAATAAGAGACAGATAATTGAAATGTAGACTGACTTCATTGTCCATTGTGATAGGAAAAGAATGCAAATGAGGCAACACCTCTGAGAATTCAGTTAAAAATGATTTGAAATTTTCTTCTTATTAGATAATTCTACCTTTCCTTACATGGACTGAGGAAACAGCATTGATAATTAGAACAGGTTTTGTCATAGTTCATTCGTGGTTGCATCATTGTTGTAGCATTTGTGGTATGTAGCAGTTTAGAAGGGAACCCCTTAATCAGAGAAGAAAATCAAGTTCAGTTAAAAAAAATGCTTTTGAGCTGGATATGGTGGTGTGTGCCTATAGTGCCAGCTACTTGGGAGGCTGAGGTTGGAGGATTGCTTGTGTCTAGGAGTTTGAGGCTACAGTGCACTATGATCGTGCCTATAAATAGCCACCGCACACCAGCCTGTGCCACATAGTGACACCCTGTATCTAAAAATAATTTTGCTTTTTGATAATTAAGCGTGAGTTCCTATTAGTTGATATTGCTATTAAAAAAAGGAAAATTCTTAGACCTTCATGTAATATAATTCAAATAACATGCTTAAAATTAATGTAGATGATTTGGTACATGATCATATTTCATACTATAATGAGCCTATCAAAAATATCTATTATAACTTGTACACATACATACACATACACACATGCACATACATAGAGGAGGGTCTGGAAGAATATAAACCTTTGTCATGGATTTTTCTGGGGGACGAGGATGGCACTGGGCAGTGGAAGAGAGATTTACACTCTTGATTGTAGATAGTTCTAGATTGGCTTGTTGTCTCTTGTTTTTATTTTTCTTCTTCTTTTTTTTAATAAGGATATTGATCAAGTAAGAAAACGTATCATAGAGTGAAAGATAAACCTACTATATGCTCAGTCTGTGCATTAGTCAAGACAATGTATGAAATGCAGTATCTACCCTCAGAAATAATATGATCCAGGTAGAGTTATGCACTTAAAAACAAGTGCTATTTATGTGGTGCCAACTTCTAGGAACAATGTAGAGATTCAGAGAAGTGAGAGATCGGTGTGTGCCACACTAGGAGGAGAAGACTTTAAGGAAGAGGTTTCACAAAGGTGTGGAAGGGATCGTCCCAGTTTTGGGGAATATCTGGATCCAAGGTATTTCTTACTATGAAGATTGTGCAAAATACATTGCTTTGAGAATACAGAGATTAGTGAGACGTGATTTCTCATCTTGTTGTATAGGTGACAAACAACACTGAAGCCTAGGGTTGCATACATAAATATAGTGGAGTGTGTTTGCAAAGGGAAGTGCAAGTAATGTGTTGCAAGTTCAGGGAAGGGGAAAATTACCCCCACAAGGGGTTCGTGCACTTGGATTATGGTGGCTGTAGAGTGCCACAGCAGATCAGGTTAATTGCAACACACATTTTAAAAGAGGAAATGATACGTTTGAAATGGCATCAGGAAGCCCAAGAGGCTAAAAAAAAATATATAGGCTTTGAGAAAATGGAGGTGAGGTTGTTATTCTGTGGAAGACATAGAAGTGGATGTTGGCCTTATTATTAAAAACAGCAGTGGATAGGTAAGCTTATTGAGGACTAAATTTAATTTTGTGATTAAAAAAAAAAGATTCTAGAAATTAATCTAGAATTAATGTAAATAAAAAGTTTTCCAAAGTGTTCTATTATTTTAGCTTACATGGTGCTTTTTTTCTAGAGCTTATCATGGTGGACATTGAGATACGTGAATATTCACCAGCAGTTGCTTGAGGAACGCTCACCTCAGCTTTATGCTCTTGCTGAAAACTGTATTGATGAAGGTATGTAGCAGATTTTTGATATGGGCTTGTAGCACCACTCTGATTTCTTGGCTGAGACATTTCTTTTTAGTTTATTCTTTGGCAGATAATAGTGACTTTTTGTTTGAAGTTGGTTCTTTTGTTTTTTCCTGGGGATGTAGAATATCACAAATTATTAGGGTATGATATTATAGAGTTTCTTTTGAGTTTTAAAAAAGGCAACCACTTTCATATATATTACCTACTTATAACGGGTGATTTGCTCTATGTAGGTCACCACGATTTTATCACAGATTGTTTAAAAGTATTTTAATATTTTCTTTGTTCTTTAAGAAGCCTCATTGGAAATAAATGTAAACTCTCTGTATTGTTGTTATTGTTTTTTAGAAAAGTCCTTAACTAACTTGAGTGAGAGTAAATTATGCTAAATTGCACACAAAATAGGATATTATTTATCCTACATCCTATTGTGTGTGTGAAGAAAGCCTTCATTTTTTTAACATTTCATAGAAAATACATTTTGCTGAGGATGACAATGGGTAGGGAGGCTGTGTTACATTTTATCTTATTACTTTTTGCAATATATAATGTGCTTACAGAAAAGTACAGAAAACATAAATTAAAAATTTACCAAATAATTATAAACCAAACACCCATGTAAATGCCTCCTGCTACCTTTTTTTGGAGATACTCCTCATGTATTGTAGGGAAACACTTTGAAAAAGGGGAGACTCTTAGGTGCCTTGACACTTGGTTTTCAGTGTTCCTGGGCTCTTGGAACGACTTTTCTTGGCAAAAGTTGTCAAACAAAACAAAAACAAATTCTCTTGTGGTGAAGAAGTACATAAACACAAGTGAGCTTGGACTTGATAATGAGTTTCTGAGTTACAGAGGTGGGATTTGACTAGCTGTGTCTGATTCCAAAGCCCATACTCCTTTCACATTCCAAGAGTATGGGGGTGAAGGGAGAGAGAGGGAGAGAGGGAGGGAGGGAGGGAGGATGAATGTGTGTATAAGGGACGGGGCAGGGGGAGTGGTGATTAGCATCGCTCTGTGAGGAGAAGCAGTGATCTGTGCTTGGTGGAGGTAGCACATTCATGAGGGCATAACATAACGCTCATCTGTGCATGTGTGATTACAAGAAGCTCTTGTGCCTTTCTGGGGTCTGTTTCCTTCACGGGCTTATCTATATAGTAATAAGCTGGGCCAGAATATGGTGACGAGGACTATAGTTTATATAGTAATAAATATGATGAAGCTAGGTGATTGGTTGAAGCTAATTTCTGAATTTTATTTTATTCCAGGATAGGAATACATAAACATATGCTAATCTTAGATAAAATGAACATACATACGTAATTAAAAAAGAAAAAGTAAGAAAAGTATTATTCAATCAGTATAGTAATTGATTCATTTATGTTGTTTGTATCAGGACTTAGTTTATATTCTTTTAAGATTTTAGGTAATATAAGGTTATGGAACAAGCGAGGGCATGTTAGACTGCCTGAACTTAATTAAACATTGTAAATTGGCCCTTGGTATCTATTGGTTTCAGGACCCCTCGTACTCAGGACCCCTCATACTCAGGACCCCTCATACCTCCGCACATCCTTCTTCCCCTGCAAATACCAAAATTTTACATAGAATGGTATAGCATTTGTGTATAACCTATGCACATGCTCCCATATATATCAAATAAACTTTAGATTACCTATGATATCTAATACAACATAAATGCTATGTAAATAGTTGTTAAATTGTATTGTTTGTGTTTTTTTTTTTTTTTTTAGACGAAGTCTTGCTCTGGCACCTGGGCTACAGTGCCATGGCGTCAGCCTAGCTCACAGCAACCTCAAACTCCTGGGCTCATGTGATTCTCCTGCCTCAGCCTCCCTAGTAGCTGGGATTATAGGTGCATGCCACCATGACCAGCTAATTTTTCTATTTTTAGTAGAGACGGGGTCTTGCTCTTGCTCAAGCTGGTCTCAAATTCCTGAGCTCAAGCGATCCTCCCACCTCGGCCTCCCAGAGTGCTAGGATTACAGGCGTGAGCCACCATGCCTGGCCATGTATTGTTATTTTTAAATTATTTTTATTTTTAAAATATTTTCAATCCATGGTTGATTGAATCTGTGGATGCGGAGCCTGTGGTTATGGAGGGCCAACTGTGTGTTAAAAAAAATTTATTCTGTCCTGGGACTTTTACCTTGCTTAAGACAGCAGATTAGTCATTTTATTAAATGAAAGGAGTTTGCTTTTCTATCCAGTGATATTTCTTAAGTAACAACTGAAAAACAGTTTATCTTTTTCCTACAAAAAGTCTTGGACTTAATGCTTTTGGAGTACAAAAGACTTTTGTGAGCAAATTTAGCCTATTGAACCACATATGTTTTCACTAAGGCACTGAGCACTCTAGGTTATCAGCTCCTTGAGGACTGAGTTATTTTATTTATTTCTGCTTAGCATAGTGCCTAGAAAATAGTAAATATTTAGTACATACTTGTTGATAATAACATGTAACATTTATTGAGCTCTTACTATTTGCAGTTTTTAGGGGAGAAGTTGTAGAATACCCTATAAGGAAGCAGTGTTGGTATCCGGGAATATTTGCCCTCCATCTTTTTTATTTTATTTTATTTTTATTTATTTATTTTTTTATTTCAGCATATTATGGGGGTACAAATGTTAAGGTTATGTACGTTGCCCTTGCCCCCGCTTCCCCTTCAGTCAGAGCCTCAAGCCTGACCATCCCCCAGACGGTGCACATTGCACTCATTATGTATGTATATACCCATCCCCTCCTCCCCGCTCCCGTCTGCCCGACACCCAATAAATGTTGTTCCTATGTGTCCACTTAGGTGTTGATCAGCTAATACCAATTTGCTGGTGGGTACATGTGGTGCCTGTCTATCCATTCTTGGGATACTTCACTTAGTAGAATGGGTTTCAGCTCCATCCAGGAAAATGTAAGAGGTGCTATATCACCATTGCTTCTTATAGCTGAATAGTACTCCATGGTATACATATACCACATTTTATTAATCCACTCGTGTATTGATGGGCACTTGGGTTGTTTCCACAACTTTGTATTGTGAATTGTGCTGCTATAAACATTCGAGTGGAAGTGTCTTTTTTATAGAGTGTCTTTTTTTCTTTTGGGTAGATGCCCAGTAGTGGGATTGCTGGATCAAATGATAGATCTACTTGTATCGCTTTCAGGTATCTCCATTTTGCTTTCTACAGGGGTTGCACTAGTTTGCAGTCCGACCAGCAGTGTAGGAATGTTCCTATGTCTCCGCATCCACGCCAACATTTATTGTTTTGGGACTTTTTGATAAAGGCCATTCTCACTGGAGATAAGTGATATCTCATTGCGGTTTTGATTTGCATTTCCCTGATGATTAGAGATGTTGAGCATTTTTTCATATGTTTGTTGGCCATTAGTCTATCTACTTTTGAAAAGTTTCTGTTCATATCCTTTGCCCACTTTTTGATAGGGTTGTTTGATATTTTTTCTTGCTGATTTTCCTGAGTTCTATATAGATTCTAGTTATCAGCCCTTTATTGGATGTGTAACATGAGAATATTTTCTCCCATTCTGCAGATTGTCTGTTTGCTCCGTGATAGTTTTTTTGGCTGTGCAGAAGCTTTTTAAATTGATCAGGTCCCATTTATTTATTTTTGTTGTTGCTGTGATTGCTTTTGGGGTCTTCTTCATAAATTCTTTGCCTAGGCCAACGTCTATAAGAATTTTTACAACATTTTCTTCTAGAATTCTTATAGTTTAACACCTTAGGTTTAAGTCTGTTTTTCACCGTGAGTTGATCTTTGTGAAAGGTGAAAGGTGCGGATCCTGTTTCAGTCTTCTACCTGTGGCTATCCAGTTTTCCCAGCACCATTTATTGAATACAGATTCTTTTCCCCAGTGTATGTTTTTGTCTGCTTTGTCAAATATTAGATGGCTATATGAGGATGGTTTTATATCTGGGTTCTCAGTTCTGTCCCATTGGTCTGTGCCCCTGTTCTTGTGCCAGTAATATACTGTTTTAGTTACTATAGCCTTGTAGTATAGCTTGAAGTCTGGTAAATTGATGCCTCCCAATTTATTCTTTTTGCTTCAGATTGCTTTTGCTGTACAGGGTCTTCTCTGGTTCTATATGAAGTGTAAAATTGTTTTTTTCTGTATCTGTGAAAAATGATGTTGGTATTTTAATAGGAATTGCATTGAATCTGTAGATCACTTTGGGTAATATAGACATTTTAACAATGTTGATTCCGCTGACCCATGAGCATGGTATAGTTTTCCACCTGTTTATGTCCTATGCTATTTCTTTCCTCAGTGTTTCGTAGTTCTCCCTGTAGTGGTCTTTTACCTCCTTAGTAAAATATATTCCTAGGTACTTTATTTTCTTTGTTGCTATTGTGAAGGGTATTGAGTCTTTGATTTGGTTCTCAGTTTGACTGCTGTTGGCATATAGGAATGCTATTGATTTCTGTACATTGATTTTGTAACCTGAGACCTTGCTGAATTTGTTTATCAATTCCAGTAGTCTCATGGCAGAATCTTTGGGGTTTTCTAGGTATACGATCATATCATCAGCAAAGAGAGGTAATTTGCCCTCTTCTGCCCCCATTTGGATGCCCTTGATTTGCTTCTCTTGTCTGACTGCTCTGGCTAGGACTTCCGGCACTACATTCAATAGAGCAGTGATAGTGGCAACCTTGTCTCTGGTTCCAGTTCTAAGTGGGAATGCTTTCAATTTTTCCTCATTCAGTATGATGTTGGCTATGGGTTTGTCATATATGGCTTGTATCATTTTTAGGTAAGCCCCATCTGTGCCTATTTTGTTAAGCGTTCTTATCATAAAAGGGTGTTGAATTTTGTCAAATGCTTTCTCTGTGTCTATTGAGAGGATCATACGGTCTTTGTTTCTGTTTCTATTTATGTGGTGAATTACATTTATAGATTTGCATATGTTGAACCATCCCTGCATCTCTGGGATGAAGCCCACTTGATCATGATGGATTATTTTTTTGATAAGCATCTGACATGCTTTGGGCTAGATTAACAAAAAGCAGAAAAGAAAGAATGCTAATAAGCTCCATCAGGAATGAAAAAGGAGAAATCACAATTGATGCCATGGAGATACAAAATATCATCTATGAATACTATAAAAACCTTTATATACATAAACTGGAAAATGTAGAGGAAATGGACAAATTCTTACAAACACACAGCCTCCCTAGGCTCAATCAGGAATAAATGGAATTCCTGTACAGACCAATATCAAGTACTGAAAGTGAAGTAGCTATAAAAAACCTTCCTAAAAAGAAAAGTCCCAGACCAAATGGTTTCACACCCAAATTTTACCAGACCTGCAAAGAAGAACTCGTGCCTATCCTGCAGAAATTATTCCACAACATTGAGAAGGAAGGATTCCTCCCCAACACATTTTATGAAGCCAACATAACCCTGATACCAAAACCAGGAAAGGATGCAACAAGAGAAGAAAACTACAGACCAATATTCCTTATGAATATAGATGCAAAAATTTGCAACAAAATCCTAGCAAACCATTACCTACTCTTGTCATTTCCCCTCCACACACCTCAAAAACTTCCCTCTTCTCCTCCCCTTTTTGAGGCCCCACCTCCTACATACAAAGCCTCCTCCGATAACACTCCCACCTGCAATCCAGACAGTGCCGGGAGGGTGTGTGAGCTAGAATTTGAGTGATGGGTACTTCCTCAGAGTCTCTAGAGATGGGATTTCTAGCCAGCACCTAGCACTGTGCTTGGCATGAAATAGATGCTTCATAAGTACTTGCTGGGTGAAGAACATATGACTAAATAAATGAAATGTATTTCTGACTCTCTCCCTCTTTTTCTCCCCAGCCCCTTCCACAATGTTGAAAGCAGCAAATAACTCCTTGGACATGACTGGACTGTCCTAGTTTGGGTTTCCCCAGAAGTAAACCACAAGAACAGGAATAGAGTGCAGTCTATTTGGAAGTAACCCCCTGAAATCTGGTAGGGGAGTGGAAAGGTAAAGTATGGAAGGAACAGCTACCAGTAAAAATTGTGTTATCAAGCAAGCTACCACTGCAGACAACCAGAGCTTAATTTTGCTGGAGAACTCCAGGAGCCAGTGTAGTTACCCCACAAAGGAGGAGGAAGCTGGGGTACTTATCCACCAAATCCTATCTGACAATGACTGAGCACCACTCCCAGGAGGTATTGACCCCTGGTACTTTCAACCTGCAACAGGTGAGGACACAATGGCAGCATTCAGAGAATGCCCTTAGGCAAAGAGACCCAGGTGCTGACAGTCACTGCTTAGACCATGAGAGCAGTTAAGGCCAAGGGATGTGGGGGGAGTGCCTACAGCATCTGCTACAGGGATCAAGGTCAGGAGTGTGGTAAAAAGAACTGCTTGAAATCTTTCCCTTCACCCCTTCCCCAGGTCCTGAACACAGTCCATCCCAAACAGATAAAAGTACTGTCTAGCATTTGTGAAACACCTTGCATTTTTTAAATCTTTCTTTCTTCTTTACATCACATGAATCCTGAGGTGATACCCCTGCAATGAGCACCAATGCCCCAATGATGGGGCTCCCAAGAGTTACAAAATGTCAGGGAGGGCAGGAAGGTGGGTGGCAGTGGTGCTACTGCTATTGTCTCCATTTGGTGGATGAAGACACAGGGGTACGGAGACTTGAAACACTCTTTAATCAGAAACAGAATGGATTAGAAGATAAGCACTTCTGCAGAGGCCAGAACTCTTTCCCCAGCTGCAGGACGTGTTACGTCCAGGATATCATGGCCTTGTTATGGTCTCTACTCCTCCAGCTCCTTCCTGTCTGCTAGGGCGACCACCCTGAGCCACTCCCGTCCCCCGGCGGGATTAGAGGCAAAAAAACACAGCTGGTCTTGGCAAACGCCCTCTGACACTCCATCTCACCATTAATTGGGAAGGAAAGCCGTGAGCTTTAGACTCAACTCTGCCATTCACTTCCTGTAAGGCTGTGGCCAAGCCATTTAGCCTCTCGACCCTCTGTCTTATCTATAAAATGGTTAATCCGTGAGATAAGGCAGAGAATGTTTTGTCAGACTAATGTGCTATAAAAATATAAGGTATTAACATTAGTGTGGTTAATAATGTCTCCTGTCTCTGAACTCCTACTGTGCTTGCGTAGGAGCTGCACAATGGCACTTACCATGTGTCAGACACCTTGCCCTTCCCTGGGGGTGCCACGTTCTTCCTTATCTCCATGCCTATGTAGTAGTGTGTTCCTCTGCTCAAGTTTTCTCCCAGGTATCTCCTGCTCATCTTTCAGGACTCTGCCCCAGTGACACTTCTTCCAGAAATTCTTTCCCTGAGTACCACCGTGTGCAGTCTAAGTAGGATGTCCCATCTCTGGGAACCCATAAGTCCCCCAGTCCCCTCTGTTGCTTGTTGCCTTCTTCATCTCCCCCATCAAAGCTGTAAACTCCTGCAAAGCAGGGGCCCTTGCTTTTGTGTCCCTATCCCCAACTTTGAACAGACAGTGCTCAGTAAGTCCTTGTTGAGTGAATGAATGAATATGAACAGATACGAGTTATATGTCTCCTCAACCTGTGTGTGAGCTACTCAAGGACAATGGAAGAACACTGGACTTGGAATTGGGGGGCCTGCATGATTCTTTTCTGCATCAGATTGGTATTAGAGGAGAGACTTTTAGCAGCAGCGTCAGAAGGTGTCCCCTAACCTGGGTCTAACATGATTTGGAGCATTTATTTTCACAATGCCTAGAGCACTTGTCCCCAAGTTTGAGTTAAATTCTAGACCTTAGTCACCTGCAATTTCAACCTGAGAAAATGCCATTTGCTCCTCAAAACTTGCAGATTTATTGTTGGCCTTCCTTTGCCTGTTACATTCTCTTCCAGGGAGAAACCGTGTTTCCCTGCTGGGTGAGTGTTTCTTCCATAGCCACTTAGCAATCACTGGAGAGTCTATTGTTTTTACTATTGTGGCTTGATTAGACATTAGTGTTTATTCAGCCTAAATGTTCCGGGTACTGCACAGGAATTACAGCACTTTGGAATTGCAAGGAGCCTTAGAAATCATGGGCTTTGAAGCTTGAGGCCTGAGTTTAAATGTTGGGTCCTTGAAAAAAAATGGGGAGTGGGGGGCAGGAGGGCGATAAGGCAAAAAAAAAAATCTTGGGTCCTTGGACAAACCTTAGTTTTTTCATCTGTCAGATGGGGATAGTAATATTTCACAGGGTTTTTCTGAGTATTCAATAGGATAAACATTCTTTAATTAGAAACATCATCAGTACACAGTATGTTGGACATAAGAGGACTGAATAACTGTTTCATTCCTCTCTTCATTTCACAGATCAGCAACTTCAGGCTCAGAAAAGTAAAAAGCTCTAACCAGTATCAAATCACTAGTCTGGGCTGGGCACAGTGGCTCACGCCTGTAATCCTAGCACTCTGGTAGGCCAAGGCGGGAGGATCACTTGAGCACAAGAGTTTGAGGTTGCAGTAAGCTATGATGACGCCACTGCACTCTAACCTGGGTGACAGAGCAAGACCCTGACTCAAAAAAAAAAAATCTAAAAATTTAAAAAATCTCTAGTCTGTCGAACACCAAGAGTTTGAACCCTGGTTTCTTGATTTCAAGTCCCAAACTATTGTTTTGTGCACATGGTAGATTTATAAAATCTCTTAACTACCCACTAAGGAAGTAATCTTTCCTAGGCCACAGGCAGATATCTTGGTTAGCAAAACACCGAGTAAAGAACAGCAAATATGTTAAAAAGAAACGCACGATTCTCTATGAGACTGGTGTTCGACATCCAGGATCTCTTGAACAAGCAAAGTCAGCTTCCCTCAAGCACTCTGTCCCCAAGCCTAGTCTAGCCCATTATTGAAGTTTAAAATTCAGGCCAATTGGTAAAATTGTGCAAAATGCATTTATTTCCCTACTCTAAACTCACTTCTGCATCGGTATCCTCAGCACTACCCTCTAGATGTTTCTGGGCCTTTCATCAAGGGATTAGTGCCTCCACTTGAGGGCAGCAACCTCTTCATTAGATTTCTTACTCTTAGTCTTACCACCTTTCCAAGTCATTCTCCTGATTGACATCAAAATTCTCTTTCTAGAACACAAATTGTGTCCTGTCACTCCTCTGGTCAAAAACTCTCAATGGCTCCTGATTTCTACGGGATGAAGTACAGACTTTTTAACACAGGGAAAATATCAGTGCATTTTAAAATGCATGCATAGCCCAGCTGTGGTAGCTCACACCTATAATCCTGGCACTCTGGGAGGCCAAGATGGGAGGATCGCTTGAGGTCAGGAGTTTGAGACCAACCTGAGAAAAAGCAAGACCCCATCTATAGTAAAAATAGAAAAATTAGCTGGACATGGTGGTGCATGCCTGTAGTCCCAGCTACTCAGGAGGCTGAGGCAGGAGGATCCCTTGAGCCCAGGAGTTTAAGGTTGCTGTGAGCTAGGCTGACACCTCGGCACTCTAGCCCAGGTAACAGAGCAAGACTCCATCTCAAAAAAATAAAAAAATAAAAAAATGAAATAAACTGCATGTATGTATCTGGCCAGATCATATATGTGTCAGTTTGCAAGGGCTGCCATAACAAAGTACCACCAATAGTTGGCTTAAAAAACTGAAATGTATATTCTCACAGTTCTGGAGCCTAGAAGTCCAAGATCAAGGCATTGGCAGGGTTGGTTTCTGCTGAAGGCCTCTCTCTTTGGTTTATAAATGGTTGCCTTCCTCTGTGTGCACACACCCCTGGTGTCTCTTTGTGTGTCTAAATTTTTTTTCCTCATTCTCTGTATTTTTTTTTTTTTTTTGAGTGAGGTTCTTGCTATATTGCACAGAGTGGTTACCACACATGGCTAATTTATTTTTTTAATTTCTTCTAGAAACAGAGGTCTCACTATGTTGCCCAGGCTGGTCTTGAACTCCTAACCTCAAGCCTCCCAAGTAGCTGGGATCACACGCCCAGCCAAATTTTCTCTTCTTATAAAGACACCAATCAAATTGGATTAGGGCTGACCCTAATACCCTCATTTAACTTACCTTTTTAAATGCTATCTCCAAATACAGTCACATTCTGAAGTACTGGGGGTTAGGGCTTTAACACAGGAATTTGGGGGGGATGTAATTCAGCCAGTAACAGTATGTGTACGTTAAATATGTCTTAAAACTGTAAGTTCTAGAGTATATCAAAGTGATATTATAATATCTGATTTTATATCTCAGAGGTAAATTCTCTTTGAAGGAAAGGCCAAAAATTTGGCATTACTGAATGCCTGACTGGCTTGAGATGGGCACCAAGAACTGCGATAGTGGAACTCCCAGAATTAGTGATGCTGCCAGGTCTCAGTCATCATCTCCAGGGTCCTTCTCAACAAGACTGTGACCTAACTGGAAGCAGAGATTCTGTCTTACTCAACTTTCCGCCCTAGCCTGATTCCTAGTTGGCACTCAATCGATGTGGGGTTTTTCAGAATGCAACAAAATCAATCACCCCAAAGCCCTGCCCCTTCTAGACCCGTTTTTGGTTTCACTGAGCATCCTTCTCTTCCTCCAGCGCATCTCTCAGTGTCTCATGTCTTAGCTTTTCTCTCATCCTTGAATGCCCTTTCCCCTGAATTCCAGTTTATTCACGCTGTCCTGACCTGTATGTTGCAGATAAACACTTCCCCCTTGGCTCTCATAGTATCATGTACATTGGGTTATTTAGTGGACACCAGGACATATTTTAAAGGTCAGTTTTTCTGCTTCCCTCACTAGACTTTAAACTGCTTGAGGGCAAGTAAAAGGTTCCCTCACACAGCAGGGACTTAGTAAATGTTAGCTCGATGAATCAGTCTGCAATTCTGCATGGCGGCTTGGGTGATGGTGGTACACATGGCTGGAGTCAGGGAGTGAGTTTGCCGTAGCCCCATCTTTTTCCCAGACCCAAGAACAGCCACATGCCCAGCCTGGATCTAAGTTAGATAGAGGACATAGGTCATTTCATGATACGGCCCCATCATCCTCAGGCCTATCCCCAAAGAGTGCCCAAATCAAACAACAGCTCTGGAAATTGACTACCCACCTCTCCCATCCACTCTCCTTGCTCTTGGCACTCTGCCATCTGACTCCGGCACTGCCCGCCTCTCAGTCCAGGACTCAAGCTGTGCTAAAGAATCAATAAGAATGACCTGTCTTTGGAAAATGTGTATGATGATAGTTAACTGGAGGGAAGAGGAGGTACATTTTGTTATGAATGTGACTTGAAAACAAACTTGTTAATAACTGTTCCTGGGTTGTGATATTATTAACATGAGTGTTTTATTGTATTCTGTAGAATAGGTTGCATTGTCTAAATTTTCTACAAAAAGCATGTTTGACTTGTTTAATTGAAAATAATTACACACATTATGAATAGAATAAAACCCCACTCTAACATCCTAAACGGGGTTCATAAAATTCAATCATAACATGTGAGGCCTTGATATGGTGAGATTACTGAAGCCAGAAAAAACCTGAGCAGCTGGTTGGGGGCTTTTCGGGAGGGTTAGTTTGTGCCGACTACATCTGTCCCTGCCTTGGCTGTTGTTTGGCCCTTCCTATTGGTGATTGTCCCCTCTACTTTAAATATTTATGAAGATGATTCTGGGACCTGTGGCTGTCTAGGTTTCCGGAGAACAGAAGCAATTCACAGACTCTTCCCATTGGGTGAGACTCGTGTTGTCAACGCAGTTTACAGGCATTAGGCCAGGAGCATCTGCCTGGAACCCTGGGGACTCTGCTTAACGGAGCTCCCTTCCTTTCGTCCACCCGGCCTTCCAGTCCACGCTTCCTCAGGGGAGAGGTGGGGAGACATTTTTGGAAGTGGCAGGCAGGCTCAGTCACCTCACATATGAATTTGTGTGATGGGGGAGGGTCATTATCTTGGGAATTGTGGCAACCACAGAGTTGTGTCACTCAGATCTTCCTTCAAGAAAACAGTTGCTGCATGCAGTGTGAGTACCCGACAGCCTGGAGTTGTTCGCATCTTTGGGATCTGTCTCAGCTTTGGCGCTGAGGCCATGCTCTTCCTCTAGCCAATGACTAAGCACGGCAGGAATATTAGGCCCTAGCTGGTTTTGTCCCATGTGGGACTCTTCCAGTGAGTGATCTCTGTTCCACAGCTTCCCAGCTGGGTCATCCAAGACTGTCTCAAATCTATATCACGGTCTGAGGCTCTTCCTACTCAAGCCTGCTTCTTCCTCCTTTATCTTTCATATGTATAATTACTCCCCACATACCTCTTGCACTTCTAATTTCAGCTCAGTAGACCCTACTACCAGAATGTCTTTGAGCACACACGTGTGTGTATGTGTGTGTATATACATATTTTTTTTTTTTTTGGTTAAAGGACTCACGAGTATGACTAACACCTAAGCCATCCATGTAGCCTTGAAGGACTTACTCATTCAGCCAACATTTACTAAGTACCTACTCTGAATAGGAACATTGCTGCTGCCCTCAACAAAGCCCAGTCTAATGAGGGAGACAGAGAGGAAACTAGATCAGCAAGATACATTGTGATATCTCTGTGTATGCATGTAGGCTTTAATTTTTTTTTTTTTTTTTTTGAGACAGAGTCTCACTCTGTTGCCCGGGCTAGAGTGAGTGCTGTGGCATCAGCCTAGCTCACAGCAACCTCAGACTCCTGGGCTCAAGCGATCCTCCTGCCTCAGCCTCCCAAGTAGCTGGGACTACAGGCGTGTGCCACCACGCCCGGCTCATTTTTTCTATGTATATCTTTAGTTGGCCAATTAATTTCTTTCTTTCTATTTATAGTAGAGACGGGGTCTCGCTCTTGCTCAGGCTGGTTTCGAACTCCTGACCTTGAGCGATCCGCCCGCCTCAG
>CAUYRT010017493.1:0-39841 GCA_963574885.1 Lepilemur ruficaudatus | reverse complement strand
GAGACGCCCCTGGGAGGCTGGCCCGTGCTCTGGCCTCCTCCCTCCAGCCTTCCTATCCACTGTCTAAACCGGGGTGTTGTCTGTGTAAACAGGTGCCTTGTTCCTCTGTCCACTCCGTCTGCTCTTCATCAAGAGCGTGAGTCAAGGCAGGTCTCCTGAGCCTGCCGTCGGGGCCAAGGGAAAGCTTCCCTTAGCCCTCTGACAGGTTTGCTAAAAATCACTGACAAGAGGCAGAGTAACAGGAGAAAAGGCATATAAAATTTATTTGATCCAAGTTTTGCACGACATGGAAACTTCAGAACAAGGACCTAAAGATACAGGGCAATTGTCCCTTTTTATGCTCAGGTTCAACAACGTATGGACAGCCATGTAGCAGTGTGATTGGACAAAAAGGGATGATCTAATGCTAACAGGCTGAGTGGGGAAACCCAGCAAGGCCTGTCTGTCCGATTCTTCTTGGCCTCTCTGAGCAGCATCCTTCCTTCTGGGTGTGGGACAGGACCCTTTCTGGAATGAGGGTCTTATGACCCACAGTCAGACAGGGTGGGTCAGAGAAATTCTTTATGGCCAGTTTTTACACAGAAAGGTGGGGGAAGGTTAGAGTAATATTTTTAGGTTTTTATGGCTGGCTTTGGAAAAAAGGGGTGCTGGTTTCTATGACCCTCCTTGGGGAAGAGGGATTCTAGTGTGTGTGGCTAGCCTCGAGGGAGAATGAGGCAAAGAGGCAGGAGGGCAAGAGAAGGGCACAGAAAAACTTTTGCTTCTGAAGCCTTCATTGGGGGTATTGTTTTCTGAGCCCCAACACTGCTCAGCACAGCTCACAAGCGATCTCTGAAGCACTTAAAGGAAATTCGTGATCCAGAGGAAACAGTGGCCTTGGGAAGTGAGGACAAGGGACCGACTTTGTACGCTACGAAGAGGCTGGCAATGCTAATATGTTACAGAACAGAAAGGGTGGTCCGGCGGGCCCAGCAAAAAGTGATATTTGAAACTAAAAAGCGATATTATGAACTAGGAAAAATACGTTGCTTTTCTAACAAACTTCTGTTGTTTCTCCTTAGTTCTGCTGTCTTGTTATGCCATGGTGACCGAATCTGTACTACCCTAATATTTATGTTTCGTTTTCTAGATGATGACACTGACATGTATAATACTCCTTATACATATAATGCAGGTAGGATGCGCTTCCTTGCTTGAAATGAATATTTTATGCTCCGCAATGTTTGGAAGAACTACACAGCCTTTTTTTTTCCTTTCTGTTTGAGCACACGTTTGCAATTCATATCATTAGGAGGATGCTTTTTTCTTCTTTCAGAGCATGCATAACAAAAGGATTGATCTTTTCTCATAGAAATGAGAACTAACACTATTTTATCTCATTCATTCCCACTGTTAGTTTATTCTCAGCTCCAGGAATGTTTAACCGAAGTGTGAAGGACAGCCTGAAAGAACACACTGTAACCCAGGGTACAAAACAAGATAGAGATCTTCTTTTATCAGCAGAGAGTGATTGCAATTGCGTAAGATCATTCAGATACACTTCACAAAAAAACAAGTCAAGCAAAGTATTTTGTGACCTTGTCCCTGCTTTTGCTCCAAAACGCAATCATTCATTGAAAGATTTCAAAAATTCCACTTGGCTGGGCCACTTTTCTGACTCAGAGTTGCCAGTGGTCATAATAGAATGACTTCAGTTCCGGGCATTTCCACTTGGATTCCAAGGCATTGGTACCTTGTGAAGGGGTCTTCAGGCTGGAGAGAGGAACCCCCCAAAAATGTTTCCCTTCATCACTTTCTCTTGAATATTGCATCAGGGATTCTGCCCAGGCCCCCTCTCCCTGCCCAGCCACAGGCTCGGAACTGTTGCTGTTCCCTTTCTTTAGAGCAGGCTCCGAGGCTCAGACTGCTCCCCTCCCCTTCCGCAGCGGTGACCTCTCTTAGGGGTGCCCTGGCCAGCCTGGCCCAGGAACTACTACATGAGGCTGTCTCACCTCCCACACACCTGGAGACCAGCACTCAGCCCTTTCGCTGTTAGGGATGTCATGACTAGTCTCCACTATCAAACAGAGGGAAAATGAGTGAAACAAGTCCGGTCCTGGCTCCCTCAGATGACAGCAAGAGGCCTACTAAGATGTGCCCCTCAATTTTCATTCCGGGTCCCAGGTACACCACACTCCCTCTCCTTTACTTAACTTGAAAGTTCAAGTCTGACTGTGGAATGGAGGCAAAGCTGTAAGGGCAGACGTTCTCTCTCTTCGTTTGCCAAGGAAATTGGCGCCGACTCTCAGTAGAGGCAGATGAGTGCAAATAGACTTCACCCAAAAGATTGAGGTTGTGAGAAATTCAGAATTCTCATAATTTTTTTAATATCAAAGTTTGTATCGCATTAGTAACTAGTAAATGGAACAGCAGTTACATGTAGAACCCTACAAATTTCAAAACTTAATCCATATGCAAAGCCACTGCGACTAGTCTCTTCCCTGGGTACTAACCCTACATCCCACGGCCTTTTCTGCTGTTATTTTTCTATGCCATCCCTGACCAATCCTTCAGGGCTAACTCTAGCAGCATGGGTTCTATAATATCTTCTCTGACCAATCCGCCACCTTCTGACATCCTTTAATTCTTAATATACATTTTCCTCATTTGATCTTTATTATATGTTATCAATTAATTTCAATCATAATTCTGTTCATGTCTCCTCTCCCAAGCTGTGTTGTGAGCTTATCGAGGGTTCATGTGTCCTTGTGCCTTGCACAGCACCTTATGTATACAACTCGGTCAATTGTCATATGTAAATCAGAGGATTTAGGAGATGTTTGGAAACAGTTCTAGGTATTTTTAATCTCCCCTGGAAACCTTAACTATATTATCAGTTTATACGATTCAAAGAAAAAATTTGCTAAGTACCTATAAGTTTACTCATAGTGTCAGTCTGAATTATTACTAACTCCAAAATAATTGACAAAGATTTATTGTAATCAGGGCTTGTGTATAGAATGAATTAATAATTAATGAAGATTAGTAAATTGATAATATTAATAAATTAATAAAGAACAGCTACCTGATGTATGCATTATTAATATGCTTATCGATAAGCATTTTGCATAGTCATTGGCTATGTCGAGGGGAATGAATAATTTAATGCACTTCTAACATATTATTTGCTTCTGTGTGGGTGGGTTTCATGATAGGTCTGTACAACCCACCCTACAGCGCGCAGTCACACCCTGCCGCGAAGACCCAGACCTACAGACCTCTTTCCAAGAGCCACTCTGACAACGGCACCAACGCCTTTAAGGACGCGTCCTCGCCAGTGCCTCCCCCACACGTTCCACCTCCAGTCCCGCCGCTGCGACCGAGAGATCGGTCTTCCACAGAAAAGTAAGACGTTTCCCCCAAAAGTGGTCAATGGATAAAAAAGCAAGGCCATGGGACATCCAGTGGAGGAATCAGTGCACACCTTAACAGAGAGAATAAATGTGAAATCTCGTGAGTCCCTACGCGTACCATACTGACCTCCTCCACTGAGACTGTAGCAAATGCAGTCACAGTCTTGGTTCATGATATCACAGCCCCCTAAATTAGACTCGAATTCACCTTTATTGATCAATTGACTTTTTGGTCAATAAATGCATGTAATTGACATATACGTGCTTTGGTATACCAAGTTGGAGACTATGCAATTAGTTTTCAGTTTCCTCAGATTTGAAATGTTAGATCTATCAATAAACTATCTTTCTGAAAGCAGGGAAAGTTATTCATAAATCATAAATAAGGCATTACTTAATAAGTGTCTATCTGTGACTCACTGCCACCAGTTTTTCAAGCTGATACTAGTTTTCATTTCTCCACTGAAGTATTTTTATAGAAACTATCCACACTAAAATAAAAATTTATAAACACACTTTTATCATGTGATTTTTATTAGAATTATGACTAATATTTCTACTTATAGGTAACCTTTATTGAGAGCTCACTATAGCCCAGCAGTAGGCGAAGCACTTTTGCTGTATCATATCATTTGATTCTGAGAACAACCCAGTGAGATAGGTTCTATTTTAAAGAGAAAGAGACTGTGGTTCAGAAAATTGAAGTCGCTTGCTCAGCTCATACAGAGAGTATGTCCAAGCCAGGATCCAAATTCAGCTCAGATTAAATCCAAAGCCTATGCCATACTGGTAACTAATAAATAAGAATATAAAAATTATTCTCTATTAACACCAGCTATTAAGCATCATCTGTCATACCCATCCCAGAAAAATTGTATTTGACACCCCATTGTACCCTCAAGAGTAACTGATGATGATATAGGTACAAGATGCCATGAAAATAGACACACATCACATGTGAAGGGATCCTCATGGTGAATTATGTGATGCCTTAAAATTGAAAAACAATGCTCTAGACACAAAATGGTATGTTTGCCATCAAAAACAAATCAAAATTAACATCTAGATTTAAATGTATTATTTGTCCTATATGTTTAGTTAAAATAAATATCTCATTAAGAGATACGGTTATCCCTTTAAAAATTCCAGATGGCTTTCATATATATTGTCTCATGCAATGCTCAAAACTCCTCTTCAAGGAAAAAGAACACAATTTTGCTACCTGTGTTTAACACAGCTGCAAAAACTAAGACTGAAAAGTTTAAGAGGTCTGCTGAATATCACTCACCAGTGTAGCAGAAAGCTAGGCCTTACCCCTAGTTCTATCTCTTAGAGCACTTTGATTTTCAACATGCCGTGGAGTCAGAATTTCATTCCATTCCATGGAATCAGAATCACTCCCAACTACAGTCAGAAAATCTGTCCTCCTAAAAATGATGGACCCAAAGGGAGGTTGCTTCTTTAGCTCCAGCTGCCTAGAAAAGCCTTACTTTGAAAGTCCTTCTTTGACAACCTCTTAAAGGATATTAGTTCAGGAAATAATTCATGATTCCCATGAGCTAGATGTTTGACTCTGGTGTTTCAAAGCTAACACCAAAAGATGATCTCCCATGCCACACAGCTTGCTCCCAACCCAAGTGATACTTTTATACTTTTCCCAGACAAACTATGGTGCCACTTGCAAGAAAAAAGATCAAACATGGTGTGTGCATTACTCCTTGTCACTTTGGATCAAGGATGCCAAGTCTCAGAGTGGTGGGTTAAAGCACAGAGCTTAACGGAGCATACTGCCATTTACTTTACACACAGACATACACAGCTACCATTAGTGACCCAGAGGCTTACTGAGAGATCACTGTCTGCATGTCTACAAACCTCTCATGTGAGTTTTTGAGCCAGCAGGAGGATAGTTCTGTGAAAAAAAAAAAGAGGAAACTATAATATGAAATGAAAGAAATGGCTTTCTTTAAATCATTAATGTAAACCAAAACATAAATATGGCATTTTTTGCAGACTAACTTTTTATCCTAGAGATTTTTAAATCTATATTAAAATTAACATTGACAACAGATGACAAGAGGTTTTATACAATTGTTTTAAGCACACAGGATTATTTTAACATATGGTTTGTTGTTTACTTCCAAGGCATGACTGGGATCCTCCAGACAGAAAAGTGGACACAAGAAAATTCCGGTCTGAGCCAAGGAGTATTTTTGAATACGAACCTGGCAAGTCATCAATTCTGCAGCATGAAAGACCAGTAAGCACTTGTCCTTAAACAGAATGGCAGCTCTCTAGGCTTCCAGCGTTTCCAAATAAACCTGAATTTCATATTGTTTAGCAATTTTTATCACAAAGGTAATTTATTTATTTATTTGGCATTATTTGGAAATCATGAGTATTTTGTATCCTGATTTGTGCATCCTTTCTCAGGATTAAAAGATGCACTCACTAATACATTGTCTCTACTCACCAAATATATATATATATATATACACACACACACACACATATATGTATGTAGGACTCATTTGCATGTAACCACAGTTGTGCCCAATCATGAACCTGAGTTTAATTTTTGTAAAAGCACCATTCATAAATGCAACACTAAATTGCTATGATAGATTGCTAATGAGAAAAGTCATTAATTAATCTCCCTAATACACATGGAACCATGGAAGTTCCATCCTTTGGTTTCCATTATTAGTTTTGTAATATTTCTTTGGCTTAAGGGGAAATTTTCCAAATACCCTTTTTATAACAAGTTGTTTTAATTGATTCTTATTAAATCCCTCTCAGGTTACCAAGCCTCAAGCTTCCTGATTGATTGTCATTCTAATGGATCAAGATTATATTTCACTTTGCAGTATTTTTCCAATTAATTTACTTTAATTGTATGCAAACAAAAAGATAGAAAAATCACTTCCCTCCTCAAAGTGCAAGTTACCAAAGATGTTCTCCCCTTGGTTTCTGGTTTCCCCAGACCTCCTTCTTGTGTCCTTTACTTTCCCCCCAGAACTCAGTGCCCTCAGGATATCTTTGAAACTCTACGTTTCCTCTGCATCTCCATCCAAACCTGCTTCTAGGAAAGCATTTGATGCCAATTGCAACTTACTATCATTTTTGCTTTAAAAGAATTTTAGGTGTCAGTGAGCAGGAAAAAGAGGGTTTTTCTTTGTTAGCTCCTTCAAGAGTCTCCAAGAAATCACATTATTATATATAGCGCAAGGCCGTCCCTGAAATTTAACTGGAAACCCTTGCCTCACCACACCCAACCTGAGTGTCCTTAATTTAGTTTTTGAAACCCTATATTTGTGGTGGTGTTATTGAAAAACATGTTGGAAAACTTATAATCACATAATTCATACATGATATTTATCTAAGCCATCTTTGCCTTTCTTCAAACAATTCATATCTTTTAGAGTAACAGGACTTTGATAGAAAAACAAAGAAAAAAAGGGAACATCACTGATTTGCAGGCTCCATTGCAAACTTATAACCCGTTTACTAGGTTATATGATTGAATATCATGACATTGAAATTTCCAGAGTGAGAATTGGGTGATCCACGATGGCACCATTGCATAAAATTGGAAATAGCAAAATAATAAGTCTCAGATTCAAATGTAGAAAAAAAAACTTTCATAATCATTCTAACAATTTATGAGACTCTTAAAATAATGACACTGTAACTGTATTGGAATGCTTTTGTAGCTACAGTGTCAGGAAACAGGACTGATTTTAGAAGCTTTCCCATCAGGATATTTCTATTATTTACCCATTCAACAAAATCGACTGAGCACCAACTCTGTGCCAGACTTCATATTAGGTGCTAGGGACACAATGGTGAACAAGACAGAGTCTCCACCTCGAGGAACTTCAAGTCTATCATCTAACGTACATGCATGACAAGATCTGCTTTTGTGCAAAGCAAACAACCTCTTAGGGTTAAAACAGAGGCATAACTAAAGAATCCTCCCTCTGCCCCCTCTCTCATTTGGGGCTCTATCATTGTGCCTGAAATTCCCACATTACTCGTATCTTTGGGTTAAAGCTTTCAAGGCTCCTAGTTTTAAAATAGCAATAATAAGAACAGCAATAACAATAGCTGCAAATCTTCACTGAGCATTTACTATGTGCCAGGCTCTGTGATTTGTAATTTATGCCGTATCTCATGTAACAATGTTTCCAACCACCCTAAGAAGTATATACATGGTCCCCATTTTACAGATAAAGAGATGGAAGCACACATTGATCAACTTTGCCCCAGGTCACAGAGCTGGTGGGAGCTGGCGGTAGGCGTAGAGCCCGGGCATACTTATGCCTGGTGGGCTCGATTACCACTGTATTGCTGAGTAGGAAGCACATGTAGCTAGTAATCATCATTACTTTAATTAGAATATTTGATTATTTTGCAATATAAATTATTTCATTTATTGGCTAATTTATAATGACTATATTTGATTTACTTTATCAGAAACCTAGGCAGTTAGTAGTTATGACAGCAGCCCAGAATACTTAAGTAGGTGTGAGAAGGCAGGGAGATCTGGAGGCATGGGTGTTGCCAGAGATGCATGTGCATGGGTCTCTGCAGCCACAGATACGTGGAAGAGACCTAGAAACGGGGACAGAAACGAGAATGGATATCTTACGGAGAAATGGAAATGAACAAAACTCTTATGCCTCCTAAACAATTTTGTGGAGGACGAGTCTTAACCAAAATGGTTCGAGCTGGCCATATGTACCATTTTGGCCAGATTTTTTATTATAGAACTAGTCTATGACCTTTTTTAAAATTATCTTTTTTTAAAAAATCAATCCTGAATTCATTCTAATTTATAGAATCAGAAAAAAACAAAGGGCCTGTGGACAGTGGCTGTATATTGACATAGAGAGGAGAAAGGTTTGCTGAATGAGGGTGATGGAACAGCAAAGGGACGACACGTGGGGAGTCCAAGGCCTTATGCTTGCGTCCTCGTGATTTGGACTCCAGGATGATGTGGGAGCATTCCTTTGCTCTTTTCATAATTGATTTTTGAAAAATATACACAACAGCTAAGCCATTCTGTGCTGCTCCATTGACTTCCTAGATGATGCCGCCTCCATCTGGTTTCCTAAGTGTCATCCTGGATTCCCCTCTCCCATAGGGGACTCAAAGTCCTGCCACCAGGAGAGATGCCACTGCCACTCCCCTCTCTGGCCTGCGATGGTCCAGAGCCTGGGCTGCAGCGATGGCCACCTGACTCAGTCCCCTGATTCTCCAAACTCATCTCCACACCGCAGCGAGGTGGATCTTTAGAAATTCTTTATGAAACCTCCAGTTCAAAACTTTCTCCTGGTTCTTCACTGTATTTAGAGCAAGATCCAAATCCCTTAACATAATTTATAAAAGCTCTTGGGATTTGGCCCCAGCTGAACTATCCAACCTCAGCTCTCCTCTCCCCCTGCCTGGCCCACTAGGTTCCAGCTACACAGAGAACTTTCAGCTCCCTCCGTGCTGGGCCTTTGCACAGCCCGTTCCCCCTGCCAGGAGAGCTCTCCCCACCACCTCTTCCTTCACACGGAAAGTTCTAGCCCATCCTTCAGGTCTCAGGGTAGTCACACCCCTCCCAGGGAATTGTCAGCGACTCCTCAACACTAGCCTTAAAGTTCCCCCTATTGTGGCCCAGGGCAGGCTGCCTTCCTCCCAGGGCCCTCACACACTGAACTGTAATGGCCTGTTTCCCTGTGGGTGTCCCTCAGGAGACCTTAAGCTCCTTGCAGGCAGGGACCATGTCTGGGATGTCTTGTATTCCAAACACCTAGCTCAATGCCTGGCACATAGTTGGTGCTCAGCGAATATTCATTCATTGAATTACTATGTGAATGAATGAACACAGAGTTTTTTTTACCTTTGCAGTGAATGGGTAACATTGGTGAGAGACTGATTCCTTATTTTGTTGCTTATCTATGAAGCCTATATATTTCTGCTGACAAAAGGCCAGTGGGTCTCCATCAAAACTCGCAGGAGGGATTTGACACATTGCTATTAGGAACTGTGACTCACCAATTCCATGATTCCCTGGGATACAAAGGAGGCAGAAGGAATGGTACTCTGAACAGAAGTCCTCCCCAGACCCTGGCTAAAGGGGTCTTCCTTAGGAATCAGCAGTATAAGCATTTATGTTCTTTAACAAGAAAGCAAAAGTGAATGCACTTTTTTGAAATTCATATTCATTTGACTATAAATTTAGAAATGTTGACTAAATGGGCCTAATGTTTGATCTGGAAAATTACTTTGCTTTATCTGACAGTTGAAAAGTTTTATGTGACAGCTTGAACCATAAAGAATTGTCCTATCCTAACTAACAACGTAGACAGCATTTACTGTGGAGCCACAGTAAATATGAAACATGGTGGCCAATACCATTGAAGCTTAAAATCTAGTGAGCGTAATGTTCAAGAACGAAATATGTTGGCACTTCTTTTTGTTTGGAGCAACATATAGAAAGCATATCCCTCCATAAAATACTGAGAACAATGGAATTTCTATAACCACAAAAGCAACTACATGCTTTTAAATTGTAGAAAATATAAAAACTGTAAAAATTGTTCACCCTTGGTAGCTTTAAAATAAGGGTCACATGTGATTTATAGTTTTAGCTTTTCTTAAGCACATTCTTTTACACTGATGACACGAAGTTAGTTTTAAGCAGAGGTTTGCTGAGGTTTTCTTAAATGAATAGAATAAAAAACAAGACTAGAAAGAGCATTAATATTAGTGCTGAACTCAAAGGAACTTACATATTACACGTGGAAAGTGCTGACTTAGTGAGGTTGCTAGTGTGTATATGCATGTGTTGGCTGACACATCTGTGTGTCACTGACTATTGTGAGATTTCTATGTACCTTAGCAGTGGCTCTGGGTCACTACAATGCATTTAATTATTGCATGACTAAAGGCATTCAGTAGATCTGCATAGCAAAGAGAAGATTCTAGTTCTGGCACTTATACTTTCTTTAATGTAAAGCCTTTGCTCAAGTGTGTGCCTTTCTTTACCTTTCAAAGTTATAGATAATTACCAGCTATAATTGTTTGGGGTATTTTCTCTGCTAATTTCTATTGGCATGCATTCTAGATAGTTCCCCATTATGACTATAAATTGAATTTATAATTGACAAAATAATTACTGGAAAATTCCCATCCTAAGGTGTGGAGCAAGATGATGGATAGTCTACTCCTTTTTCCATATTCTATCATAAAAATATATTTCTATAAGTCAGGACTTAGTATATCCATTTGTTATATATTTTCTTAAGGTGGAAGTCAAAGTAAAGTTGTATTATAGCTAATTACAGCGAATACTTATTTGTTTAGTAAATTTGCTGCCCTCTGCTGTTCATGTTTCTTAAACGGATTTGTTTCCTCCAGGAGAAGTTTCTGTCTCCCCTTAGCAAAACAAAACCCCGTACGTGAAAGCAGAAGTTATAAAATGAAGAATTAATAATATGTTTGTAACGTTAGAAACTATGATGTTTAAAAGAGCCAGGAGTTAGTTTTCCTATAGAAGAAATAGTATGCATCTATAAACAGAACAAAAATTACTGGAAAATTCTCTCTGCTGTCTATTACCCTAAAAACCAGTCCCAGCAAAACCATTCCATGAACTAATTATAGGCTGCATCTATAATGATCTAAATAATAATTGAAGAAAAATATTCTAGCAATATCAAAACCTCAATACTCTTACAACTATTGAATGAAATGTAAATTGAATCAAATTTTTAAATTACACAGAAAATAGTTTTAAAATTAGCTATTAGAATATTTTCTTTCTACTAATTTCACTATATTTCTGAGACGTAAACCAAAAATAATGTTGGCATAAATAAGGGAAAATATTTCAAGATTCCTACAATCTATATCTATACCTAATAGTAGATGTTCTTTCCGACTTTTACTTATTGCAAAAATAACATTATAACAATAAAGCAAAATAATATTTAAAAGAAAGAAAAAACAAAGTCTCAATACCAGAACACTTTTGTAGTCTTTTGTGTATGTGTACATTTTTTTCCTGTGTTCATCAGGTGCAAGCTTTATAATACCATTGTAACCACTATACAAGTACACGGTTATGTTCTGTTTTAATTGCTTAGCTTCCCATCATAAACATTTCCGTCATAGTTACAATTACCACATATTTTGGATAACTTAGGCCCTTGCACTATTTTGTCATGATGCCTCGAACTTTGCTATCATTGTCTTGAATTACTATTACAATCTTTTACTATGAAATATTGAGAGAAAACCACATCATTAAAAACACTTCGGGGTATAACTTACTATTAAATATAGACTGTGTGTCATTAACAAAATCATTGTAAATGCAACGAGTCAATAAAACACTAGAACAAGCTCATGTCAAAAGCTTTTGTTGGAATATGGAATATTTCAAAGCTCCCAACATTCCAAAGGTTATAGAGCATTTCTTTCAGACCCGAGATGTAGCTACTCAGTGGAAGTCCCTAAGTTCCTTTAAGAATTGCAGGGAAATGATATGGAATTGCTTTGAAGCAGTGGTGGCTTGATAGCCCTCCTGGAATATGTCTCCAGAGTCTCAGCTCCTCTCTTGGCCAGGGGAATGATTTTTAGGGAACCAAATAATTTTTCTTAGAATTTTTTTTCCTGACTTCAAATACTGTACTGTTCGATTGTACCATATTTAATTAGTGTGATCATTTCAAAGAAGTAATAACTCACATGTAGAATTTAAGCATCCAGTTTTAATATAAAAGCAACTCTAGTCAAGCATGTATTATTTGAAAACATTAAGAGTGTGGCTGGGTAAAGTAAATGCTCTGTGTCTGTTTTCTATTAGTAAAGTAATTGTATTTTCTCAAACTGTTTATGTTAACACTCCCAGTTTGTCCATTTTGAATACAACATTCAGAAACCACTGGAGGGGAACAAGTCAATTATAAAAATTGGCTTTTTCTCTAAATTAGAATGTCAAGGAAACCAAGGTGGGATTTTTGGATTTTTTTTCCCACCCTCCTTCCCCTGCCCCTGTCACCCACAGTACCGTGACAACCTAACCCCACCTAAATCCCTTTCTCAGCTCAAAGTAGGCCGGTGGAAGGTGGATCTTGGGGTATCTCCTTAATGTGATCTTTCTTCACATTCTGAGAGGTGCCTGATCAGCAGATCTTTGCAGTGCTCCAGAATGTTCCTAAGTTATCTGGGTCACAGCCCCACCCCAACCCCAAGGTCATTTCTCCTCCCACCTGGCCTGGTAGAGGGCACAGACCTCTGCCAGCTGGTGTCCTCTGGGTTCCATCAAGAGCCTCCATCTAATGAATCAGTTTCTCCTTCACCCCTCTTTCTTCCAGCCCCCTCTCCCAACATCTCCGACACCCGTCCCAAGGGAACCCGGCCGGAAGCCTCTTTCAATTCCCCGACTCGGAGCGGCCCCCGGCAGCCCCTGCCCTCCGCCCCGGAGCGGCGCCCCCACGCCAGGCCGGTGCGCCCCGGCCGTCTCTCCCATCTGGGTGAGCTCCCTCCTTCTGCAACATTTCTGACGTCAGGAAGCTCAGCGCAGCCCTCGCCCTCCCGAGGCTAGGAAGGCATGCTCAGAGGCTGGCGACCCCTACTCCCCCAGCGCCCCTTCCTGTGCCCGTCCGGGCCCAGGGCCCCAGTGCCCACAGACCGTAACATCCCTCCACCTCCCATCCCTTCCCACCTCCCCCTAGCCCCACCCCAGGCTCACCACGTGCCTGCACCCCAGGGGATCGTCAGCACACTGTAGCCACCCAGACGGGAATGCTGGTCACCAGTGAGGCAGGGGCAATGCACTGGGCACTGGACTTGGAGACTGCGCCCGGCCCGTCCTAATGCTCCGGCGCGCTGTCAGGGCCAGTCCCGGCTGCCAGGGAGAGGTGTCCCTAGTTCATGCATCGAGCTGAGGAGAAAATTAGAAGTGGTGGACAGAGGAACTAACTAGGGACCTAAGCCATGCCATCGAAGCTCACCTTCGTATGCTAATGTGACTCGTTTTACTTTTACTTCCTCCGCTCTCTGCTGGCGAGGTTGGTTGGATGCGTTGCTGCACGTTGCGTGTGAATGCGCGCGAGTTTGTCAAACCACACGGCGTTTCCCTCACTTGGCTCAGTGTGCCTTTTCCTTCCCTTTTCCTTCACATCTGCTCTAGACTGATCGCATAAATCCAGATGACATAGATTTAGAAAATGAGCCCTGGTATAAATTCTTTTCAGAACTGGAGTTTGGACGCCCGGTAAGTGAGGCTAGACTACTAATATAAGAAAAATAGGAGACTGTTGTTTGATTTGTAAAACATACCATTATCAGAAGAGATGGGTGTCATTTAGGGAACAAAAGCTGAATGCATAATATAGACACAGCTTTGGTACAGTTTAGTCTGCGTTTATTTCTGTACCAAATGGTTTAATGTGCTCAGATACCTCCTATATGCATTTTAAAGCCATGTATTAAGATTACTTTGTATCTAATTAATTGCAAATTCAAAACGTTGAGGGAGTTTCTGTCCTGAAATATTCAGGTAATTTTTACAGCTTTAAAGATTTGTATTTGTTTACAGTCCATTTTGGTTTGGTTCAAACAGAGCCCCTTCACATGGATAACCAAAAGCATTACTAGGGCTATGCCTCCCATCGCCCGGAGACTGCCGGCTTCTAGACTCGTTATCTCTGAGAGTCCTCCTGATACTTCTCCAATCAGAAGAAAACTGGGACCAGAAGGGTTAAGAAATTTGCCTGGAATAGTAAATGGCAGAGTCAGAAATTAAACTCAAGCCTGTCAATGAAAAAAAACTCTCTAGCCAGTTCTCACTATAATATACTGCCAGAATATTCCCACTGTAAAATACAGTCAAATCATGTGTTGCTTGACGATGTGGACTCATTCTGAGAAATGCATTTTAGGTTAGTTTGTCATTGTGCAAACATCATAGGGTGCACTTACACAAACCTAGATGGCCTGGCCTACCACACACCTGGGCTGTAAGTTATGGCCTATTGCTCCTAGGCTACAGACCTGAACAGCATGTGACTGTTCTGAGTACTTTAGGCAATTGTAACTTTGTACTTATTTGTGTATCTAAACATATATAAACATAGAAAAGGTACAGTAAAAATACAGCGTTATAATCTTATGGGACCATCATCAAATGTGGAGTCTGTCTTTAACCAAAACATCGTTATGCACCATATAACTCTACCTAGTTTACTATTAGGGATGTAAGGAAAGAAAAAAAATTGGGAAGCCATATGGACTTTTATTCCCAGACTTGCTAGTGAAAGCCGCCACTTCTTGAATCCCCACATTCCCACCAGAGGAGGCTCCCCAGGCTGGGCACAATAAGCTTAGTCTCGTTTGGGATAAAGAGTCAACTCCATCTTCAAGTAACAACTCCATTAACTCAAGTTTTATTTGGGAACAGCATCTATCAATAGCAGTGCCTTTGATGTGTGTCAGTTACATATGTTTTACGAATTATAGACTCAAATAATACACCCACTACACTACAGAGCAGTTTTTATTAGAAATCAGAATAGTCTTCCTTTTGCCATATATGCTGGTTTATATGTGCGTATTTTGATCATATATGGCTTGCTGGTTGGTGATGGTAGTCCCTTTTGTCCATTAAAAGGAGACTTGATTAGATTTATTATCTTTTATGGAACGGAATCAAAAGTGACTGTAAATGAATATAAATCAAAGAATTTTTCCTAGAATTTCTATTACCTAATAGGAGGAATGTTTTCTTTCATTTTTTCCTCTCGTTTGTATCTTAGTATTAACATAAATGCATTTTATTTCAAAAGAAAAACATTCTCTAGCTTTATTTTGTATGTATTGTCATTGTTGGTGAGGAGATTTCTAGGGACCGTAACAATTTCTGCACTGAGCCTAAATAAATTACCAGCATTTCCTATAATCATTTTCAGCCACACGTGGAAACTCACCAGCATGCTATCCACTTGCTCCTTTAATGTTTCTTTAATATACTTTGCATTCCTCTGTGGCCGCAGACTAGGAGTGCTAATTTTGATTTGATGAAATGAATTTATAACTATACTAATTGAACACCCGCAGTTTTGCCCAGTGCTTGAGAATAGTTGCAAACGTTCACTCTTCCTCCAGGCGACCCCATGTTGTTCCATTCCTGTCACGCTGTGTGTGTATCCAGTGCTGTCGGCACTCCGTCTAACTGTTGTCACCTTCTCCACATGTTCATTCCTTGCTGCCATTGATTCTCCTCATTCCATCTCTACACTTCTGCTTATGTGGTGCATCTACACCCAGCCTCCTAAAAAGGCTCTGGACTATGTTCAAGATCATTCTTCTGGTGTTTCCAATGAGGTAAAAACAAGTTGTTCTCTCTTTTTCAGATTTCTCCTTTACAGGCTGTGACTATGATTCTGAACATCTGTGTTTTACATTTCACTATAGTGTCTAAGCTATTTTTGAAAAATCTATCTTTGCATCATTGTGTTGTATCTATTATCACTGCCTAGACGTTAATTATACCAAAGATGTTGGCTGTTTCTGAACTCTAGGCGAACTAATCATTTACAGTTAAACTATTCAGTGCAGTTCTGGTATTCAGCAGCATGAAAATCAAAAATCAAAAGTACTAGTCTTGGTGAATTTATTAACCATCTGTTTTTATTAGGCTGAGTAAGTAAAATACTATTAGAAGCCTTCTTAGTACCGTTTTATCATCATGCTTAGAGGTGTAGATTAAGAGTTTAGATTCTTAGATAATCAGATGCCTATGTCCTACATATTCCCCCAATTTTTTTTTATTCTTCCATTTTTCTAAATACTTAGGACTTGTGGATTTTATCATCAATCAAGAATAGGGCTGGCAAATACTTAGGAGCTGTGTGTCACAATTTCCCAGGTCCACAACCTCGACAGACATTACTAATCCTTCCCGACACTATAATCCAGGCAGCCACTCTAACAGATAATCAGTGGAATATGAGATGAAATGTGTTTGCAACCTCTGTTTAAGAATGCTTAGGACAATCAGCTAGGTGAAAAAATTTTGCCAGGAAGTATACGTTTTTATTGGAATCAGACAAAGAGAGTATGAAAAAGGCAGAAATCATCCAGAGTCAAAAGCTTTTACCTTGATCTCTGCTAAGAAAAATGGAAAATTATTTTGGAAAACAGATAAACGATTTGCTAGAAGACAAAAGCAAAAATGGCACTGTTTTGCTAGCCATCTGCTATATAAAAGCCTCCTTTTATGAACTCTTAAAAGCAACTAGCATGGGAGCAAAGCAAATAAACTGATTTTCACACAATGGTTGCCCTGTGGTCTTAATTGAATACAATAACACAATAAATATCTTATTTTCATTGAAAAGTCTTAAATACGTGCAACTAAAAAAAAAGAACACTCGTGCTTTTGTAGGTACTACTGACACGTGGGCAACTGGAATTGCAAGCATAGAGTCTAAGGAGAAATACCCAAATTTTTAGAGCTGCAACTTGCAATTCCAAATTATTCCCCCCTGTGGTAAGCACCAGAGTGTGTGTTAAAACAAGGAAGTGATCAAAATATTTATATATTAATAAAATAAGATAATCAGGAACATTCCGGGTTATTTAATTCAGTCACTTCCGAAGGCTTATATTTTGTAACCATGCAGCTAGTCCTATAATCTGAAGAAAATAAGATAAAACAAGCAATTCTATTCTGTATGTTATGTTACCTTCACTTCATATCTGAAGAAAGGGAATCATTTCAACATATGAACAACCGAAGAATTTATTTTGAAATTCAATGTGGTCAGATATTTTTCTCAGATATTTTGGTCAGATATTTCTAGGATGTGTTTAAGGTAATTGGTTCATTGAAACCCTGAAACGCAATTGAGAGAGCATCATATCCAGTTCGCTCATTTTTTAGTTAAGAAAAGTATAGTGCAGCAATTTTAAGAAGTCCAAAATTGCATGGTAAGATGGTGGTGAAAAAAAATAAAACACAGACCTCTCAACCTTCACTTGGGTGCTGTGCTGTTTCCTTTGCATCATGTACTTTAGCACTTCCAAGAGATGTATTCAGAGATCAAGTCTTTTAGAAAGAAGTTATTTATGTACTGTTATTCCTTGCTAACTAATGAATTTCTGTGAAATGAATTCCAATAATTAACATTACACAATAATATTTGGGCATAAAATCATGGGAACATAATTCTGTGCATTCTATAATTTGATGGTAGTGGCAAAAAAATCACATAAAGAAACACTTTGCCGGTAGTTAAAACTACTTGTCATTATCTCTTTGGGATTGAGAGGGAATGTTGTATGATGATTCTAATAGCACATTAACTACGTTATTAATTTCACATCGTGGAAGAGTGTAAGAAAACATACTCTCCTAACATGTCTGGATTCTGTCTTTAGTAACCTTTTGTTAAACATTTCTGGTAAAAATTGTAATTCGTTAGACATTATCCTTTAGCTACCATTTATCAATTGCCTAGAGTATTTCATGAATAACATATTCTTGTGATCCACAAATATAACTGACATTAATAAAGAATAGTTAAGGACTTTTTTATTATTTACATTTGAAACATGAGGCACAAAGTTAAGGACTTTGAAGCAAAGTTTAATCACATGATTTACTTAGCAAAAAAGGTGATTTAATGTCTGCATTTCATTAAAATGACATTCTAGGTGTGTTAAAATAATAATAATAATATGTAAATACTCAGTAAATCATAATAGATAAAGTGGGTTACCTTTTTTCTAGAGACAATTTCCAACTCATGATGAGTACCCTTCTTATAATTAGGGTACCAGTTTTTCTCTTAGTCATCAATCTAGACTTTTTACTCTTACCTTATAATTTAATACTGAACTTTCCCTCCTGGGTGTACAAAAAAATCACAAAACAGATTTTAGTTTATTTTGGATGTGGAAACCAGCACAAGGAGGAATAAATGTAGTTTCTTAGCCTAACTCTAAAGCACAATTAATTCATCAGTTCTTACACTGTGTTTTATTTCACATTACGATGTCATTTAGGCTCTCCATAAGCTGACAAATTCAAAATTTCTAGTCACTCTAGTGGTGTTCTAAGAGCATTCTGAATTTTGACACTTTTTGATGGCCAGCAATTTTGACCACTTTTGGATGTGCCATGAAAGCCATGATCTACACAAATGGCAACGCTCCTCTACAAATATGTAGACTCAATATTTCTAAATTATAATATAACTATCCGGTTGTTTGTTTTTTTGTTTTTGTTTTGTTTACTCATCTGCTTTCTTTCTTATTTAGTACCTATTTTTGTACCTTTCCCGTGTCCAGTTCAGAATTCAGCAAATTAAAATAATCATGTAATCATACCAGACTAGCAAACTGAAATTTTTTTTCTAATTTATATTTGTTGAGAACATAGGAACCTAAATATTTTCTAGGAACTAAAAACAATAGAATACGCTTTTTCTGTCTAAAAGGAGGGTGGGAATATTCTTGTGCAGAGAGATGTTTTTGTTTGTTTCTGGGCATGATTCCATTCTCATTCAGTAAGATAGAATTAAATTAAAATATTAGTTAACATAAGCAATTTTAGAGTTCTGCATGGGGGCTTGTCAGACTGATATACATAAAGAATTGTAAAATTATATACTAGTGTTTTAATTGGTTAATTGGTGCTAATCTACCAATTAATAGAAAATAGAGTTATAGAAATAGTTTGTAAAGTGAGATTTAATTTCCACTAGTAGGAGGTTTTTAATACTCTTGTAAAATGTTTCTGTGTGATAGCAACTTAAGATACAATTTATCAAATCTTGCCTTTCTGGCTGACATTTTTAAACTTTCATATAGATGAACACTTTTAAACTAGAATTTCAGTTGTTCATCAAACCAAAGTTCATCCATGATGATGAACTGATCATCAAATACGACCAAAGCCAAAACTGTATATACCTGGTATATATTTCCCTACACTTTCTAGACATCAAACCACAACCACTTTCATCTTGCACTGTCACCTCAAATATTAGGTAGCTCAGTACTAATCCTCTCTTGCTTTTTAGATATTTCAGCAATTATCCCAGTAGATGGACATAGAAAATGAAAAATTCATATCTATCATTTTTGCTTAGTATCAATATCAGTGTACAGTTCAGAATGAAAGGAAATGTTTAAAGTCCTCTTTTTTAAAAAAAGATTATATTTTAATTTGTTAGGTCATTTATTTTAAGCTAACCCTGAACTTACATAATTAGAAGGATATAAATCTGTACCTGATTGAAGTATCAGGTATATCAGTTTATTCAAATCAAATTCTGTGGGTTTATTAAAATGTCATGTCTTTGCTGACAGATGAAAGATATCTCAAGTTCTGTTTATATTTTATATTTTAAAGATAACGCCTGGCAACAACAATAAAAAATTATAAAGATTTATGTTTTATAAAGATTGAATGATGACTGCATATATTTTTTTCAACATCAAACTATTCCTATATGTAGGAAATTTCTATTTAGAGTCAATGGACAAGATTCTGAAGTTAATGTTGTATAATAACTTTAGTTCTTATTTCAGTAGTCCTGTGGAAATATTGATTTTCCCTCCATGCAATGCTTGAGTTATGGATAATCTGAGTTACACAGCGAAATGCAATATGGAATATCAGAAGAGAAGGTAGATAGGAACAAAGAATAAATCAGGTTGCATGATTTCTCCTTGGGAAGACATTTTTATAATCATCATAAATGGTTCCTTCAACCTCAATTTTTATAATATTCTTTTTAGGATACCTAATTTAATGTTGACAGGTGAATGAAATTTTGCCATGATAAAAATTTTCATGGAACTATTATTCTATTTTAACAGGCCTCCTTGTATCAGTCCTCTATAGACAGAAGCCTGGAAAGACCCTCTAGGTAAGAATCTCATTAATATCATGCCATAGAATATTCTATACCAGTGTTTTATTTTTCAATTGTAATATTATTCAGTGAAATAGTAATGAGGATTGTGTATCACTCATTTTTATGTTAAGAACCATGCCTCATGAACTTGTTTTAGTTTGTCTCTACATCATTTTATATGATCACTTTCAAGAATTTGTAAAAAATACAAGTGAAATAAATCTGTATTCCTTCACAGACTGAGAAATTCTTCTCTTCCCTGTCTCTGCTATACTGTTTTCTTTTCTTTAGATGGGGATTTTAAATAATTAATTTTTCAATGTTGTCAGGTGGCCTTTATGATAATATATTTGAAAAAAGATTGTAGATTAAAAAGTGTTATACACATATTTGTTAATTATACTCAGACCACTCAAACCAGAAATTCTTTTACTACCAATAAATAAGGCTTACTGTATACAAGGCATGCTAAGAACATAAACATATTCAATCCTAAGACAACACTATAGGTTAAATAGTATTGTTCCCACTTTATCTCTGAGAAAAATTAGGCTCAGTAACTTTACGAAGTTTACACGGTCAGCAAGAAGAGAGACAAGACGGAACTGAGCAAGATGGCTTGTACCCACTAGGCTAACTAGCCCTCAGAATCGGCCCAACGTTAGTCTTGTTAGTAAGCTTTAAATATCACACTTACTTTAAAATACTACAAAATCCAGACATAGCTCAATAGTAATATTGAATAACTCACATTCCCAGCCATATTGTAGCATCAACAACAAATATTTATCTAGTAGCATTAAGGTACCTTCTATACATTTCTATCAACATGAGCAGAAACTTTGTGAATTGGGTCCTTCATAAATTGGGTTGATGAGTGCCATCCAACTACAATACTATCACTAAGAAAAAACTACCCAAGCCCCTCCTTTTTTATCTTATGCATCTATATGTGCACCTAAAATGTTTGAAATGTTCGAATTTTAGAGTTTTAATTTGCCCTAAGATGGACTGTAAAGGTACACAGATGCTCACATGACAGGTAAGTCACAGCAAAAACAGGTCCAGGAGATGGAGCATCCTCTTTAGAAGAGTACAGACAAATTCTGAAGTCTGCGCCACTTCCGCATGTCCCCGGCATGTGTACTTGGTGTGGTCATTTGTGAAACTGTGATAACAGTGCATACATAACTCAGGTTTGCTGAGCCGGGATAATTAAGACAAAAATATGATAAAGCACCTGACATTCTGCCGGGGTCCATGGGAGCTGGTTTGGTGTCGCTGCTGTCGCTGTTGTTTACATAATTTTATCCAGTGATTTGATATGTTGTGGTTTGTGTCCCTTCATTCTCTAATGTTTGCTTTAAATGATGCTGTACTCAAACTCAAACTGTGATACAAACTCCCTGCCATTTTAGACTGTTGACACCATTTTAGACAACGGAGGGAAAGGAATCCTTAATAGTTCATTTGCTGACTGGATTACTGGTCATTCATTATTTCAATATAAAATGTTAGAATTCTGGCATACGGTCTTCCAAAGCTAAGATTAGCAGGAGAAGCTGCAGGCAGACTTTGAGGTAAGATACACTGGCCTCCCGAGGTGTCTTCCTTTTTTCTAGTTCTTTCTTCCCTTTTGGCACCCCCATCTGGATGGACTCATGCTGTTGGAGCTCTCCTTTGTAGAGAAAAGAGACGCGATATAAATCATGATGCTAAATTCTCAGCCACAACATAGTATGCTATCTGAGCACTTTGACTTTAAAAGACACTTAACAGTTTATGTTCACACAAAAACCTGCACGTGAGTGTTTACAGTAGCATTATTCATAATTGCCAGAACTTGGAAACAACCAAGGTGTCCTTTGATAGGTGAATGGATGAATAAACTGTGGTACGTCCATGTAATAGAATGTTATTCAGCAATAAAAAGAAAGGAGCTATCAAGGGACAAAAAGGCATGTAGAAACATCAAAAGTATATTACTAAGTGAAAAAAGCCAATCTAAAAGACTATATTCTGTGTAATGCCAACTATGACATGCTAGGAAAGGCAAAACCATAGAGATAGTGAAGAGATCAGTAGCTGCCAGGGGCCACAGGGAGGAAGGGAGGGACAAAAAGGGGCAGCCCAGGGAATTTTCATGGCAGTAAAATGACTTTAAATGACACATTAGTGATGGACACATGTCATTAGACATTTTTCAAAACCCATAGCATGTTTAACACAAAGCACAAACCCTAAGGTAAATTATGGCCTTGGGGTGATGGTGTGTCAAGGCAGGTTCATCATTTGTGACAATTTACCGCACGAACAGAAGCTGTGCATAGTAGGGGAATCTATGTTGAAGAGGAAGGGAGTATAATGGAATTCTCTGCACTTTCCAATCAACTTTTCTGTAAGCTTAAATGTGCTCTTAAAAAAATAAAATCTATTAAGTTTTTTAAAAGATGATTGTAAGGGAAGCATGTTTAATGTCAAGGAATGAGTTCCTAACGATGAGGCTTCAGAGTGAGGGTTCAGGAGTTACACCATGTCACTAGCACTTTCCACTGGTCCCTCTGGTGCACTTGTGAGCCTGCTCTAATACCAATCAAACTGACATGACTCCTTGTTTCAGTTCTGCAAGCATGGCCAGTGACTTTAGGAAACGGAGGCGGAGCGAGCCTGCAGTGGGTCCCCCGAGGGGCCTGGGAGATCAAAGTGCAAGCAGGACCAGCCCAGGCCAGGCGGACCTCCCAGGATCAAGCGCCACCCTTACAAAGCCTTTCATTAGTTCTTCTCCTTCTTCTCCCTTGAGAGCTAAAGGTGAGCAACAATAAGCAGACATGCAGACAATGTACTCGTGCAAGTATTAGCCTAGAGAACCACGTGAGAGCTGGTCCAGGGATGCTGACGTGTGCCAGCTTCCACCTACAGTGTCTTGAATAAAATCTAGTTTCCGAACAAGAGCTTTCTTCCTACCCCGGCTGACTTGAGCTGACAAGCCACTTGGCTTGCTTAAGAGATTCTCATTAGCATCTGTTAATGTGTTTTTTTCCCCAAGATCATTTTTTAAACAAATTCAAACTATCAACTAATTTATTGCCAGGCTATTAAAAGATGACATTTATAAATATTTACATATAGTCGAAAGTTTCTAACAACTAGCAAATTAATCAAATTTAGTATAGGGATTACATGCAGCAACAGAAGAAATTGTTGCCTAAAATATAATTGATTTTGAGGAGTTTTTTAAATTATTTAATTCTAGATTTAAAAAATTGTCTTATCTGTTAAAGTCATATGCTCTGTATTTTGGTCAAACATCATAGAGTATCCATGTCCTGCCATGTAAAGTGGCCAATTCACTCAGTCCACAGTAAGAACTAACTGGTTTCAACCCATAATTATAAAATGTAGAAATCACCAAGACATTTTTCTGGAAGGCCTGTATCCTCCCTGGAAATTTAGTGAGCTCAGTGTTGAGAGGGAGAAGGTCACTCCTGCAGGTGTCTGGAAGACCCTTTAGTGTGTTACTACCTTGGGGACAGGAATATTTCTGAGATGAAGAGTGAGGATTGAACTGGCGTCCTCAGGGACCTAGGGCTAAATTTGGGGCCCCACAATCTCCTCCAGCCTCTTGGGATTGAAACAGAGAAGAGAAGGGTTTTGAAATGTATGAAGAAAATGAACTCTAACAGAAGTTTCCATAAAAAAGGACCGATTTAGCCGCACATTGTCAACTACAGACCCTAAAAGTATTGTCACATGGTAGTTAAAGCTAAGCAGTGGGTGATTGGTGTGCAAAAGAGAGACTGGTCACGAGGATTGGACGCTGAGTAGGTAGAAGGCCTAACCTTTGTAAGGCCTAGTACAGCTGTGACTATTAACTGATGGTTCAGAGGGAGTGAGCCCAATTCATTATACCTTCCCTGCTATTAACAGAGATGCTTTTATAAGCTTCTACTCATTTATGCAAACAGTTATCTTAAGGTAACAGGAGGTCATGAAATACCATTGATTCGTTATTCTTGGATACATTCCAAAAGTTAAAAGGATTCTGATGAATTTAGATTTTTTTTTTTATCATAGGGAATGTTAAATCAACTTCCTTTCCCAAACACCACTTATCTACTTAATGTGCTTATCTGCTTTTGAAGAATTTGTGGAGGATTGTAAGGCATGAGATGTCAAGAGAGATATTTTTCCTCCACTAGGTTGTATTTCTAAAAAGAAAATGTCCCATTAGATGTAATTTGGTCTCTCCTTTATTAGTTAACCCAGCAGAGCAAAAGAAAAGAATGTTTCCATACATATTCCAAATTGAGTTCAAGTTTAGCTTTCTATTATCAAACTGCAAGTGATTCAAAATGATAAAAACCCTCCCCAGAATAAAAACAAGTATTTACTTCGAATGAAAGTTTTACATGATACCCCGTTATCCTATGGGGAAAATGTGCCTAATAAGGGATTAAAGGTAAGGCAATTAGAGAGGTAAATTAGTTTGTTGAAAGAGGGAGGCCCTTGCCATTTTTTTCTTAGAAAAGTATAAGCACGAATAGTTCACAGCATTTTGATTTTGCAATTTTTGAAAATACTTTGTGTTTTAGCTTTTTCTAAACTATGCCCATAAAAAATTATTTGATGTAGTTATGGGAGTATTAATGAAATGTAAATTTATAAATTCTTCTTTACCTATGTATTATTATAAATCAAATGACACTCAAATCCTGACCCTGTTAAGTCTATAATACTTCTGGCACTAACAGTTAAAACTTTAAATTACTACCAGGTCATGCTGTTAGCTGAAGAAGTACTATTGTGTTTTTGGCAAACCATGCTGGCAGGAAGATGTATGAACTATGTAATAGAAATAGATGCATTAGCTATACCAATTACTCGTTATACATCGTTTTGTTAACTCTGTCTGCAAAGCCATGTTCACTGAAAAAGTATTATCTTGCCTTAGAATCAGACCTTTTTCTCTGAAGTTGAGGCTACTTGTGTTAACAATCTGTGTTTAGGTTAAAACACACTAACTGCTTTCTCTTTGCTGTGCTGTCTGATGCTTACTGACAATGCTCTCCTCTCTTTGTGAACCTTTTAACTTCTCCAAATGTCTCTCTTCTACCACGCTGCTCTGGATTAAAAGGTGGGGATGATAGCAAAATGTGTCCATCCCTTTGCAGTTACTCAGGGCTCAACGGCAGCCCCTCCAGTGAGTTAGATTACTGTAGCAATTACAGACAGCACTTGGACGTCCCGCGGGACTCGCAAAGGGCCATCACTTTCAAGAACGGCTGGCAAATGGCCCGGCAAAATGCGGAAATCTGGAGCAGCACCGAAGAAACCGTTTCCCCCAAAATCAAATCCCGCAGCTGTGACGATCTCCTGAACGACGACTGCGACAGCTTCCCTGACCCCAAAGCCAAGTCGGAGAGCATGGGCTCCCTGTTGTGCGAGGAGGACCCCAAAGAGAGCTGCCCCGGGCCGTGGGCTTCCCCCTACATCCAAGAGGTTCGCGGTAACGGCAGATCCCGGCTGAGACACAGGTCCGCCCACAACGCCCCAGGCTTCCTGAAAATGTACAAGAAGATGCACCGCATCAACCGCAAGGACCTGATGAACTCGGAGGTGATCTGCTCGGTGAAGTCGAGAATCCTGCAGTACGAGAAGGAGCGGCAGCGCTCGGGCCTGCTGCACGGCTGGAGCCAGTCGTCCATCGAGGAGGTGCCCCGGGACATGGTCCCCACCCGCATCTCCGAGTTCGAAAAGTTGATTCAGAAGTCGAAATCCATGCCAAATTTGGGGGATGAGATGTTATCCCCTGTCACCCTAGAACCGCAGCAAAATGGTTTATGTCCCAAGAGGCGCTTTTCCATTGAGTCTTTGCTGGAGGAAGAAAACCCAAGCAGACACCCCTCTCAGGTACCACGCAGCTACGCGTCCAAGGCCCTGGTGCCCGTCCACATCGAAGTCACCAGCGACGAGCAACCGAGAGCACACGTGGAATTTTCCGACAGCGACCAAGACGGGGTCGTGTCCGACCACAGTGACTACATTCACGTGGAAGGGTCGTCCTTCTGCAGTGAAAGTGACTTCGACCACTTTTCCTTCACCTCCTCTGAAAGCTTTTACGGATCCAGCCACCATCACCACCACCACCACCACCACCACCACCACCACCACCGGCACCTGTTCAGCTCCTGCAAGGGCAGGTGCCCGGCCTCCTACACCCGCTTCACCACGATGCTGAAACACGAAAGAGCCAGGCACGAAAGCGCCGACGAGCCCAGGAGACCGGAGCTGGACCCTGGCCTTTCCAAACTCGCTTTTCTAGTCAGTCCCGTGCCTTTCCGGAGGAAAAAAACTTCGACTCCGAAAAAACAGACTGAAAAGGTAAAATGCACAGCGTCTGTGTTTGAGGCTCTGGACTCTGCCCTTAAAGACATCTGTGACCAAATTAAAGCCGAAAAGCGAAGGGGGAGTTTGCCCGACAACAGCATACTGCACCGTCTCATCAGCGAACTGCTGCCCGACGTTCCCGAGCGGAGCTCGTCCCTGCGGGCGCTGCGGAGGAGCCCCCTGCACCTGCCCCCGCACCCGCTGCCCCCCGACGGTGCTGCCCACGGCTCCCCGTACCGGGGCGAGTGTGGGAGAACACCGCCCGGTGCCTCCTTCCAAGACGCGGACACCACCAGCCACAACCACCACCACCAAGACCGCGAGGGTGCGCTCCAAGGTGGATAAGCTTTTCTTTCTTTTCCTTTGGGGTCCAGAGACCCGCCCCCCTCTGGCTCTTTCACATTCCATTCCACCATCTCATCATTCCTGAGCGGTGAGACCACTTGGCATCGTTCTGTGTCGTGAAGCAAATGCTTGTTGTCTTGCTGAATAGTTCTCATTTGCCCGTGTGATACCTGGACTCAGTGTGTGGCTTAAAGCGATCATCAGTTCACAAAAATTCACCCACTCAAAAGGGAGAGGAAAGACCGTTTCGTAGCTTAATGTTAGGGTTGAAATAACTGTTCCACTGAGGCAACAAAGTAAACGGTTTGCTAAATTAAAAAGCATTATTGCAAGACAGAATCTATCATTGAATATCAGTATCCTTAAGAGGTCTTTTTTTCATTATGAAATGTATCAAACCAACAGTTTAACAAATAGCCTTTTCTTTGATTATATTAACTCTGAAACTTTATACTCACTCCCTCAATTAATAATTTGCTCACATTCTATATAGAAAGCACTACATAAAAACATTCAGGAAGCAGCACTGAAACGTGTGATTAGTAACTGAAGGACAATTAAAGAAATTAGGACTTCCTTAATACTTTCTCCATTTAAAGGACACAATTGTGAAAAAAATCTTTGTGAATGTACCTTTAAGCTGTAAATATAACAGTGCCATTTCCACCATTCAGTGTATTCATTTTCTGTCATTTTCCATTATTTAATGTGTTTACTTTCTATTTCTGCTAAAACAATCCTATATTAAAATTTAAATTAGACTATTTAAGTTAAAAGCGACTTTTAACTCCATTTTCACAGATAACTTTGAAATGGCAACAAAAGGACAAATGGCAATTCAAGGCAGAGGACCTTTTTTTGAGATTTACATAACTTAAAAGCTCAGGGTGTTTTAATATTTTCATCTGATTCTTTTCATTAATTCTTAAAGTACATCTGTTTGCTGTGTAAATTGAAGACACTGGAATGAACATATTTTTGGAATACATATTTATGTTCTGATAAGATAGTTTATCAGCTAGGCACAGGGAAGGCCATAGATAAAAAGGTCTGATATCTCATGACTCAATAAGTATTTAAAGAGGGAGGGAGGGAGAAAGAGAGAGAGAGAGAGAAAGAGAGAGAGAGAGAGAGAGAGAGAGAGAATGGACGTGACCATGCTCCTGTCATCAACATGTTTTCTTTGGTTTTATCTCTTTCTTTTTCATTACTACATTGTTAAATTGTTCCACAAAATGGTTCTGTTTCTACAATTTGATGCTATTTTCAAATTCTCTATCTTGTATAGGCCTTGTAACAGTAATTATAAATGTAGGCAAAAAGACTAGAAAGTTTTAAAGTCTTTTGAAATGAAAAATCCCTGTAACCATAAATTGTCTATATCAGATGTGGGAGTATAATTAATCAACAATATAACAATTACATTTATGTATGTAGTTATAGTACTTCTGCAACCTGGGATGTTTTTCCTTTTGAAATGATCTTGTTTTTGTGTCTTTTATCACAATCACCTGTGAGTCTTATACCCATGTCTTTAATAGTGGTGTCTCTCTCCAAATTTGGAGGAAAAAATAATTGCCACCAAGGAAAACGGCTGAGCAAGGTGCTTGCAATTAAGTGGATACTCACCCTGACCCGCCCTGTCCTTTCCAATAGACCGTGAGTCCCCGAGAAGTTACTCATCCACCTTGCCTGACCTGGGGAGAAGTGCACCAAGGGAAAGAAGAGGAACTCCAGAAAAAGAGGTAGGTAGTTTAATAGCATTGGAGTCTTTTACCACAACATATTTATAGCACTTGCCAGCCAAGCTGACACCCCCAACCAGTAAGAAACCCAGACTGAAAATGTGAAAATAACCACTGAGGAACTAGAAACAGTTTTCCTGGCCTGAGCATAGGACCCAAAGAGGTTTGCTCTCTGACCCTGGCCAGGTCTTCTCCAGCTGTGGTCCAGTTTTGGCAAAGAGGCCTTTCTGAAGCTTGACCTGATGCTCGTGAATTAACAGATGTGGTCTACAAGAGTCCTGAATTGGGCCGCCTCGTGGAGGGAGCAGGTTTCCTGTGTGCAATTTGCTGGCCCACTGGTCTAGGAAAAAGCCCTACACCAACCGTGTTGCAAATCAATACAAATCATACATAAAAAATTTTTGCTGGCTTACTTTTGTAGGAGGAGTTTCCTGGAAAAAAAGCATTTAAATCAGCCCAGTTCTCAGGACATTGCCCCTGGGAACCATGTGCCACCTGACTCTTTTGGTCCTTTTGTTATGATTCAGAAGGAGTTGTGTACATCTTTAGAATGTACAGCACTTGACCCTCCACTATTATTCTAGGAAAAGCCTTTGTAACAGTCAAAATGACACCCAGGACAGAATCCTCTCTGCAAGCATTTTATTCTCCCATTATGGCATTAATCCACTTGAGTTCCTAAAAGGTGAAATGTAACAGTGAATAGGCCCTTTATATTCCTGCTGTAGTTTAAATGTCTAAATGCAGAACTAATTGATTTATCTGTAAATTCAATATAGGATTTACAGTATATATGTTTAATCATTCCTTGGGGTTTCTTGCATTCTTGTGAAACTGCTTTCTTGAAGGAAATCCAAATTTTAAGTTAGTGCTAATTATTTACCTTCCTTTTCAGAAATTGCCTGCAAAAGCTGTTTATGATTTTAAGGCTCAGACATCTAAGTAAGTAAGATAAGTATTCATCATATGATTCAAGTTGACTTTCAGTATGTTAGTAATGCTTTAAGAGAGCACTATTGCAATGGTATGTGTTACGGATAAGGCCTAATTCCCAATGCGGCAATCTACTCTGATTAAATGGTTCCTTTAGAATTAACTGGGATGGGGTCATTTTATTTTCATTATGAGTTTAGCTAAGAAATGCTGAGTTTTAAATTTAAACATAGTAGATAGAGCACAATGCATTCAAATTATAGATTTAAAAAAACAAATTAAGAATCTTTGTTTCTAGAATGAATTTAAAATAAAGTGTTTGGGGTAATTAAACCCTCGCTGGGGGAATTTGATAACATTTATTTATCCAACTATATCAAGGATAGTTTGTGGGGTTGATGGCTAGAACTGAGTACAAAGATTCATATAGTAAAACCTCCATCTTTCAACCTTCAAAGCTTAGAGATTCTGAGCAAAGTTCTCTCCCGTGCTCTTTTGGTGTTGGCGTTTTCCTGCTCCTACGTTGCAATATTTCTTTTGCCTTTTTGCTTTAGGAACTTGTTCATCAGATAGGCATGTGGTTGAGGAAGCTAGTACTAAGCACATGAGTAAACTTAAATAGGAGGAATCTGTTCAGATCCTTCATGGCCTATGTGTACACACCTTACTTAAGAAACTTTGGTCTCTAGTAGAATTCAAGATAGAAAGATAGATGTGGAATTCATTGTAAATTGCCATTAAATTACACTGTGTTGTTTAAACTGAATGTATATAATAATCAAAATATTTTATTCATAAAAATGCATGTAATATGAATTAATAGTTCCAGAAACTGTGTCTGCCAAAAGACACATAAAAAAATAAAATCACTCAGAATTTGGTAATGCTGCTGAGATAGGGAATGAACTAATAAGAAACATGCTATTTAGACATTAAATCCTACGGTTTAAATAGGATTATCCTATGGTAAAAAATAAAATCCTAAAGAAAAGCTCACATCTGTTTTTAGATTATATAAGTAACATTTGCTTTGTTTCTCTTGCACTGTGGTCCTAATTACTGTTCTTTGGATACAATGTGATAATTTGGCATGTCAGTTTTACAAAATGATGATTTAGAGCACATCCATTTCATTTCTTCTTTGTGACAATCAGTGGAAGCTTCCTTAAATATATAAAACCCTGAGGAGTGGCAGGGGATATAAAATAGCCAGGGTATATAAAATTCACCCAGGGCTCATGGGTGCTTTGAGAAGTCTTTAAAAAAATGCTTTGGCAGGAAGACAGGTGCTAGGTTGTGAACTATGTCACTGGATTTTGAAGACCAAGCCCCTCACCTCCTCTATGGGCCACGTGCTTACGTCCTCTTCGAGGGTTTCAGGGAAACTCACTTTCCCAAGCTCTGCCTTTGCCAGCAGCAAGGTTGTCTGTTCCACCTCCACCTTTCACCAAGGCCATAACTAGGTCTTTCTAAACCAACAAAATGGAATTGTATAAGCGAAGTAGACTAAATAACCACCCGTGGAAGCCAGTTCATAATTTCGGTAAAGAAAAACATGTCTATCGTATCATAAATAAATCGGTCTTATTGCAGCTTAATCACATTCCTCTTGTTCTGTTCTCGGGAGATGTGAAGACCAGTTGTTCATCATAACCAGTGTAGTTTACATATTTGACAAAAATCAAAGTGATGGGCGCCATGTGGGGCTTTAAAAGGCTCACACACTCGGACAACACTGAAAGTGATGGAAGGACTAGCCACATTTTGCAGTCATTTCAGTTAATAGTTAGATGTGAGTGCTTTCTGTGCCTACCATCTTACGAACAAACAAGAGACAGGTATATCTGTTTTAAATAAACATCTGTTTAAAAGCTATTTTTCTTAACCTAATTCAAGAAAGTCTAATAAAAAATAAGTTTTAAAATACAGATAACTCGTGCACGAAGAGTAATGTTTCGATTTTTAAATAGAAAAAAGAGACAACATACCCTTTCCAAAGGTTGCCAATGGCCAGTATTTAATAGTGAGGGGAGAGGAAAGCAAACTTATGAAAGTGGGACTCTTAAAAATTCTAGGTCTGAGATGAGAGGGCCACAGTTTTGAAAACTGGAGAGTAAGACAATTTTCTTTTTCTAGATGACTTCAAAATTTTAAATGACTATACAAATACAAACGAGTTCTTTTCATATTTAAAAGAAAAAATTTGTTGTCTCTAATTCATATGTATATTTTAAAAAAAAGAAAAAAAGCTACTCTCATTTCCAGAAACAAAACATAACTGGGACAAATAAAACTGTTGGGTTGTAAACATTCAATATCTTGTTTTGTTTTGTTTTGTGTTTTTTTACATCAGGCATTTGCAAGAGGAAAGTACTGTATCTGAATGTAAAGCTCTGAATCGTCTTTGTTTTTAGAGTTAATGAAAATTTAATGTACTCTGAATTGTGAAGATTTTAGCACTTTCAAATGTGTAATAATTATTTTAATATGCAACTTTTTAAAAATTAATTCTTTTAGTCCATGAGAATATTCTACATCTGATTAAACCTCTCTCCATCATATAGTTTGCACTGATAAATGATCCAACTTAAACTTCTGAACTAAACGATGCAGATAGATGATTCAGGATTGGGACGGCAGATGTGTGGGAAAGTGGGGCTCTTGGGAAGAGATACAAATTAATTACCCTCCATCAAAGTATAATTATGGAGGCAAAATAATGAAACAACATAATTACCGGGATGATAAAGCCAGGAAAAACTGATGTAGTGAGAGTGATAAATGTAGGCATGAATTATTCAAAATGAATAATGTCATCATAACTTAAAATTAGAAATACTGAAATGTATCTACTGTCTTCCTAGAAATAGCCAAAATGGAAAAATAGTTATTGTCTTAAAAAAATTTTTTTTTAAAAAACTAAAGATATAAAGAAAACAACAAACCTTGGTGCATGTCTTTGCACTTAAAATATTTTTATCTTTGTGCCCCATTGAAAAATAAAAGTATAACAGAAATAAATTCTTTATCAAGATATTCTATTTAAATACCTGTCAACCAACTTCAAAGATCCACAAACGTTTCCAGTGTTGGCACTTCTGTTCTGAGGCTACATGATATTTATTTTCCTTGTTGTAAGCTTTAACACATCATAGAGGGTTAGGGGAATGGTAACTAACTAGCTAACTAGCTTCAGAACAAAAAATTCAGTGCAAAGCTAGTCCATCATTTTGCCACGCTCCGGAGAGCCTCTACTATAAATCAATGATTAAATAGCAATGGTTCATCCCCTTCTTTAAATTCTTTGATTTATATCTGATACAATGTTTATACAATTTTTTGAAATCGTTTCCAAAGTTATAATGTTATAAGTGAATTCTGAGAATTTGCAAGGAAAATTCTTATCTAACTGGGCTCAACAGATTTTTTAATATTGGAAATATATTTCCCAGACAAATACAGATCTAGTAAGGGTGTTGATCGGAAGAAGAATTGCTGTACATCAAGAAAAAGACTATTTAAACATGTCTCTTCCAGGGAGTTGTCATTTAAGAAAGGAGATACTGTCTACATCCTCAGGAAAATTGATCAAAATTGGTACGAGGGAGAGCACCACGGAAGAGTGGGCATTTTTCCAATCTCGTATGTAGAGGTGAGTCCTTGCCCCCTCCCTCTTGTGTGGTGGTCGTTTCAAAAGTCTCCACAGGTTCGAGAATAAGTATCTGTTTTCCTTCATAGAAACTCACACCGCCTGAAAAAGCCCAGCCCGCAAGACCACCTCCTCCAGCCCAGCCTGGAGAGATCGGAGAAGCTATAGCCAAATATAACTTCAACGCAGACACAAATGTGGAGCTGTCACTGAGAAAGGTAACCTGGCTGTTTTCTTCATGGGTGCATTGGAAAAGGCTGTATATTTTCTAAACTAAAATAGGTTATCTTCTTCCTTAGACATTTTTGTGTTTTCTGCATTTTCTACAAAGCATTCATTCCTTAAGGCCGCCCAGAGTCACTGTTCCCTGCTGCGCTGGTGTCCTTTCAGATGAGGCTCCCTGGGGGTGCCCAGCTTCTCTGAGACACTCCTTCTGTGGCCCAGCCCCTGGAAGCAGGGCCCAGGTCCCCTCCACCGGGTGCCTCAGGCTGAATACCAAGGAGACATACACTACACATGGGAACATCAAAATGAAATGAGCTTTGATGCACTTCCAAATATTGTTGTTCTGCTGCCTTATGCTTCAGTCTTTTAGCAATGAGATGTTCCAATACTTACATTTCTCTATGTGGAATCAAGGAATGGTCCCATAGCAATGAAGCTGCTCCCTGCCTGGGGGCCCTTCTGTGAGCATCTGGGCACGGTATTTCCCTGACCATCCTTCCTTGGACTTCCTGACTGACCCCAAATTTCTCTAGCAACCCATCCAATTCTAGCATCTCTTCTTAACAATATCAGAAATGGCTCCTGTAACTTGCTACTTTGTATAGCTGAGGATGATAAATGAACTATTTTTATTGCTTGCTAACCAATGACATATCTGTTTGAGGGAGCTGCTTGTCTGCACCTAACACTGACTAGCTAGTAATATTTAGGGTGGTTCTGGGACCTCCCCTGACTACTGGTGAACTCCTTCCCCATGTGCAATGAGGGGAAACACCACAGTTCTGGTCCTAACAGGACCTCATCACAGTCTCTCCTTTCAATCCCAGTTCTGCTTCATCGGCTGAGTTTCTTCCCCTCTCCAGGCTGCGCCACTCGGCATGGAGAACCACCCTCAGCATTGCATGAACTCTGTCACCTTCTGTTTTGTGCTCTAAAGAGAGGCTTCTCCAGTGCATTTCATGGCTCAAGCCACAGCCTGTTCTTGGTGAATTAGAAAATCAGTGCAATATTACGATTTGAGAAGATTCACTTTTCTTTAGTATGTTCTGTTCAGAGATAGTGAAACATGCTAAATAAACCATCTTGCCCATGTAGTGTTTTGACAAAAAAGGGAACCTTCACCTTTGGTAGCACCTGAAGAAAGGCTCCCTATTGGACTAAAGCGATTGCCTGTGTGGTGCCTCCATCCACTATCGAGTGCAGTTGCCCAGATTTCTGTGTCACCTGCTAAGTGCAGCCGCAGCTTCTGCTGTTTAGGAATAACTTGCCTACTTATTCCTGGGCCATGTGTGGTTTTGAGTTAAAATTTAAACTGGATTCTGTGGCATTGGCTTGGTTACTGTAGGTAGCAAGAACAGTGATTGTAGAAAGTTCCATTATTCCAAAAGCCAAGAATTCTATTTGAATATTTAGTGAGGGGTATGGCATGGCCCCCACCTCATCAAAATGGATGCTGGTGTTACCCTGTCCCGATGCACATCAGGTGGATGTCAGCCCCAGCCCAGCTGTGGATACTCCAGGATGCTGTCTTTGTGCCCATCCCTTTAGTTCACTCTTTGTCACTACTTAGCACATGTAGATTAAAGAAGAAAGACAGTGTGCCAGTCAACGTTACCCCTTCTAGAGGTTGATTCTGCAGCCCGTTTCAGACGCATCCTCACAGAGAGTTGTGGTGCTCTTCCTACGGAGGGCCAAAGCAGTGAGTCTGCTGAAGATAGGATGATACCCCTGTCATTGAGATGTTACCTGTTATACTAAGCTGCTTTTTGAAATAATTTACACAAATCATTTCACAGAGAACCAGTATGAACATGTATAAGCCCATTCACATTAACCAAGCATCCTCGGGGAAGATTCTGATGTTATGAATGGATAATTTAATTGCACATATGTTGATACTGTATATTTTTCTAGTAAACACTAGGGCTTTTACTTGCATTCCCCTGATTAAACAAAACCTGGAGATATAAAATATTCCCAGATGGAAAACTATTGTTTATTAGAAAACATTGACAGTTATATTGTTTCGTGTTATTGTGTCTCCATGTATAATGCCTTTTCCTAATATTCATTACAGGGAGATAGAGTTATTCTTCTTAAAAGAGTTGATCAAAACTGGTATGAAGGTAAAATCCCAGGAACCAACAGACAAGGCATCTTCCCAGTTTCCTATGTAGAGGTCGTCAAGAAGAACACAAAAGGTGCTGAGGACTACCCTGACCCTCCCATACCACACAGCTACTCTAGCGACAGAATTCACAGCCTAAGCTCAAACAAGGTAAGAAGATATTCTATCATGTTCATGTAATATGGGGAGCTGAGTGTAAGGTAATCAGTATGTGATTTTAGAATATCAGTGAGATTAGATTAGAACATTACATCTATTGCAAAGAAAGGGATTTACATATTATCTTTCTACATGTGTGAGTACCATGTCAGTAAATATAATTTAATTTTTCTCAAACAGGTGCTGGCATAAAAATTTAATGCTTGATTTTGCCAATTTCATTTTCAAGTTAAAATATTGAAAGAGAAAAACATTAGTATCATAAAACTTTATATGATATATATCTGTATTTCTGTGTATCTAAGTGTTTTCTGAAGGTTGATTTTATACATATGAAATTTTATTCAAATAATATGATTATATATAAATAAATAGAATTAAACATACATATGTGCATATAAAATTATAATTTATATGTACAAATATATATAAATATATACAACATAAAATACTGTATATATCCCAAAATGATGCCTCTCAAGAATACATGGTTATTAGGATTGACAAAATTCTATAAAAGTTTCAGGGTTTTTTTAATATGGAAAGAGCTAGAGAGAAATTTTTTGATTAAAGTCTATAAGTTAGTTGTTTATTAGTTTGAATGAAAATGTTGTAGGTTATTGGAAGTCTTCGAATTTATTTCATTAGTTTTAGGACAGTTCTATTGTTTTATCTGAACTAGTAGCTAAAGATTATTATCTTTCTCAATATGTAATTTGACAGTGACTTTGCTTCCTGAATTGGTTAATTAGGGAAGGCTGTTCTACTTTCTATATTCACAGTGTGAATTTTTTTCTCATTTTTCTGTTGAACTATATTCTTTTTATGGATGGTATTTAGGGGTTTTTTCTTATTATTATTAACTTCAAAGTATGTAACTTTTAAGTTGCCAAGGAATTACTTCCAAAATATTCTAAGTACTTCCCAACATTTAAAAAATGTATTAAGTTGCACAATTTATTAATTATTTTAATTTAGATCAAGGCTGGGACATGGAAAAATAAACCACCTAGAGCTAGTAAAATAAAATCAATATTTCAGACATTACTAAAGCATGAAGTCAGGTCATGTTCCAGTGCAAGACAAGACCATCTCAAGATAGTGTCCCCAGGGACCTAAACTACTCCTTGAAAATGAGTCTTAAAAGGATCTTACATAAGTAAATGACCTAAGAATCTATTATCTTAAGAGGGACATTTCCTTTTAAAAGGGATAAGGCTGGGCATTTTATTTATTTGAATCCTCTTTAAAGACCAGGTTTCAGTTGTGAATTAATTACCCTCCATCCTGTATCATTGGATAAATGGAACAGTGTGGTACTATCCAATTTTGTTTGATTGATTATAAAGCTTTCCAGAATCTTCTTAAGTATATTTACTTCACACCAGAGCTTAGCATTTAGAGATCAACATCCTTCCTTCAGTAGTTTCTACATATAAAAAGAAAAGAATCTTCATCCATATATTTGTCTTACCCACTATTCAGTTATCTTAAAAGAACCACCAGAGAAAATTTCAAAGCAACTGTACCGTCAAATAAAATGTTATAAGGAAGAAAAGCATGTATGTGCAAAAGCTTATTTAAACATATTTAAGACATTCTTCCATACACCCTAATTATCAATGGCAATGTAATATTTTAGAACACAATGTTTTCATCTTCAGTGTGTATACAATTTAAATGTAATTAAATGTATCTTCAGCTTTTTCTTACAATACCAGATTTTAAATAGAGGAATGTACACATTTCACCCAATAACTAATTAGTGTTTTGTTCTCACTACTAGGAAAAAAAAATATATTGAAAAGCTTATGCTCATAATTTGCAAGAAATACTTAATGGTCTTATCCCAATTCATAATCCATGCTATGATGTCATTGGCTTAATGAAGGGAACTCTTCAGTAGTGTTGCATTAAATCATTTTCGGAAAGAGAGCTATTATGTAATTCTAAATGATGATATCCAAAATATACTAAATATTACATATCCTATTTACTGATTTTACAAATAGAGGAAAACACTCATTAATGATTTAGGAATCATTCTTTGACACATTCAAATTACATTTCTTGACAGATTATTTCTATTTTAGGGGAGACTCAAATATAAGTTGATATTATTTCTATTTCTGCATTTAGTACAGTAGAATCCAATTCTAATGCTTTTGGAAGACAAGATGATTGTATGATTTTTGTATTATAGGTATATTTTTGTCATTATAATATGGTATTATTAAAGGTAATATGGATACCAGGGTGCTTAATTTCCTTTAAGTATATGCCAAAATAAGTATGAGTCCATTGTGAAGCTAAGTACTTTCAATCTGCGGGCATGTATATTGGTGACTATGGCGCTAGAGTTGTAACAGCAGATGGCAACAGTGATAGTGGTAGTAATAATGATAATAGAATTTAAAGCTCTTTCTTTCTAATCCCCGTAGTATTCCTCCCCATGAGAGAAAGTGAAAGTGAAAAGTAATGATCTTGAATTACTAGATATTTCACAGACATTCAGAATCTATTAAAAACTTTTCTGCTGCATAGCAAAGGGCATAAAATAGAACTCTAGATAATAAAGGAACTTCTGTAGACTCTCTAATGAGACTTAGGTAGTTTATATCTTATTAAAAACTCAACATGTACAGAACTTAATGGGAGTGGCTATCCACCCAAGCACAAACCACTTGTTCAGTCTTGCTTTGTATCTGGAGCTAAGCATCCTTGAGTCCTGATCTTGTATTAAGATGTTTGCATGACTGTTGTGACACATTTATGCCACTCCATGTGAGATGACTTTAAAAAAAAAAAGGCCAAATAAATTAAACTAATGCCCCATTCCTATTATAGGCCACAGAAGTCAAAAGTTAAGTGGGGAATGCAACGTGTCCTTATACATACGAAGGCCCCAGAACCAAGAGTGCTGGCTCCATGAGCAAAGCATTGTCCTAAACAGTCAGCTAGAAAGTGCATCACCAGAATCTTCTTGACGATCTTTTTCTTTCCAAACCAAAGTCATCTACCTAGAAAGAACTAAAGTTAAAGGTTGTCCCCCAACCTTTCTCAAGGCCTTTATACCTATAGCATGTAGCGTTTTTTCTAGTCCAGCAAAAATAAATGTTAGAATGTTAGTAGGTGTCACTTCTAGAACTACTTGTAATGAATTGCCTAAAAATTTAGATTTACTGTTTTTTTTAATATATCCAAAATATATTGGTAATATTAAGATATACAGAGTATACTTTTACTTTAGGAGATTAAGCTTTACAAATTATAAGCTTTTGAGAGATAACGGGAGTCTTAGCAGAAGTTTACTCTTCCGTTAGCATCATATGTGACTTTTCTTTGTAAACATTTACTTTGGATTTTTTTTTAAACTTTGAAACGGTAGTTATGGAAGTTCAGTTTCCATTCTGATCATGGCATTCTGTTCTGGAAAAATATTTTTCAGAACATATTGACCTAGAAATTTGTTAATGTATGATGGCCTAAAATATTTTATACCCCGTATTCTAGTCACCTTGCAAACGTAAGTGAGAAAATTGTGAAAGCTGAAATGATTGGGCACTTCTGCAGGAAGAAAGAATGCCAAACACATTCAGGAAATAAAAAAGACTCAACTGTTGCTTTTCATTCTACATTAACATTTCTTCAGAGTCATTTATATTACGAAATCAATATCTGGAAACCTATAATATCTTTTAAACATAGTTTCAAAAGTAAACTATTGAATCAAGTCTCTTAAGGTGTCCATCTTCATAATCTCTATGACAGCTCTGTCTTGTTTGACATTTAAGACCCCTTCCAAACTAGTCTTTTTTTTTTTTTTTTTTTTTTTTTTTTTTTTAAAAAAAAAAATGGATGATTAAAGTGGGAAAAATAATTGGCGAAAAACAAACAAACAAACAACAAAAAAAACAGGGGTAAAACAAAAAAACAACAAACCAACACATAAA